>NW_021011638.1:0-204356 GCF_003987935.1 Bombyx mandarina
TAATCTACTGGTACGGTCGAACATAATACGGCCGATAGACTATCCTTACTAGAGTTTTCACCACAATCTAAGCTTGCTCTTCATCATTATCATTTACATCAACCTCGACTGGTATGTGACCTGCTGGCATTTTTATTAGCCTATCATGTGGGTATTTGTAAGTACGTTTTGAATTTAAAGCTTTCAATGTGTAACGGTCACCATCCAATACTTCAACTACTTTAAACGGCCCTTTAAACTTCGTATCTAATTTCGTTTGATTACGCTCTTCGTTTTAATGTGTGGACGAGCTCACAGCCCACCTTGTGTTAAGTGGTTACTGGAACCCATACACAGCCACAGCGTAAACGCACCACACACCTTGAGATAGAAGTTCTAAGGTCTCAGTATAGTTACAACCGCTGCCCCACCCTTCAAACCGAAATACACCTGCTTCACGGCAGACACATAGCAGCGGTGATAGGTACCGTGCGCGATGGCTAATATACGGGCCACACGTCTGGTGCACGTCCTACCCACGAGAACGCCGGGCGGTGACGCCGGCAGCGCGCGATCGCAGTCAGAGTTATTCAAGGATACTTCACAGTCTCCTACGAGGCGGCGCGCCCTAGCGCAAGTGTAGCCGGAGCGCGGGGGCTCCAATCTCGGCAGTCCGTGCTGGAGGCGTGGTCTCGTCGTTTGGCGGACCCGTCGGCCGGCCTCCGTACCGTCGAGGCGATCTGCCCGGTTCTCGCGGACTGGGTGGGCCGCGACCGCGGAAGTCTCACCTCCGGCTACCTGTGCAGACTCACAAGACATTTTACCACCATGCAAATTTCTTACCGCAACAAATCTTACCAGCCGCCACGCAAACTACAATTTTACGGGTTCCTTCCACCTCTACACGATGTTACTCCCACACTGAGGAAGCCAACCGCGAACACTTGTCAAGCACGCACAAGCACGCACTTCACCGGAAAAACCTGCATCCGCCAGCGGAACCCGAACACCGCCGCATCGCCAGACACGAACGCACCGGACGTCTTATCTTACAGGTCACGACGACTTCAGATGTGTCAATTTTTCTTCCCCACGGAAACTTGCTTGCTTTCTTATTTGCTTGCTTGCTGGAGCCCGAAGTCATCGAACGTGTAGTGTTATTGGTATTGAATCTAGTAGATTCTAAAATTTCAACGACAATTCACAGTCTCATGTCCTGGTTTACTGCACTAGTGCCATGTAACTCTAGCAGAAGTCAGCCGCTTAAAATAATTCTTGTCGGAACGACCCACTCGTCATGACAGATCCATTATTGCGATCGAAGTTTCACTTGAGATTTGCACTTGCCTTAATTTCTTGCAATAGCTTGTTACGTGTTGTATTTCCGCTAGTAAATGCCATGTGATGAAGTCGACAGTCAAACTGGGCAACATGAGCCAGAACGTAAGATGTGACGATTTCTTCGTGGCTCATGTCTTCCATCGAGGTAACAGAGACGTTATTACACGACTTACGTATGCTGCATTCACGCTCTTGTGGCGTACCACTACTAGTATTCTGATCTGCATCATGTTTTTTTTGCTGTACTTCGAACATGTTCAAACACGTCACGCCAGTGAGAGTAGAGTCCTGATCTCACTTCTGATGTCGGCACACGTCAGGGATGGCTGAGCGGTAGTTTCGTCATCACTCGTATTCGATTGAACTCAGTTTAGTTAATAAAACTTTTTGAATAACAATTATTGAAACTCAACACACACAACTTTCACAATGACAGGATAAACCGACAGTTTCGTTGCACATACCGACAGACCGACTGACTGAGACGGACGGAATGACTGTCTGACACGGAATGCCACGACTCTGTCCACGTACCGCCATTTTATACTATGGCGTTACGTAGTCTACCCTTCATTTTGTGATATTTATCAAAACAACATCTCATCATTTAAAATAATAATCAAAACCACCGTCTTAATATTACTAAAAGTCGTTATCCAGACACGGCCATTCTGATTGCCGAATGGTCATCAGGTCCATAGAAAAAAATGTGAATCGCCGGCTGCCTCCTTAGATACGATCAATATGTATACTTATATATATTAATACGTGACGCAAAAACTTTGTATTTGCTTTTTACGAAAATTGCGCGGACGGAGGAGTATGAAATTTTCCACACTTATAGAGAATATAGAGAAGAAGTGCACAATGCTAATATTTTTTTTAAATAATGCATAAAAGATATTAAATCAATAAAGAAAACATTACACACACTACATACCATGTATTTGACGCACACACGCATGCATACTATTTATTGTCAAAGTTTTGTTCTTGACGTCTGTGGTCAAATTGAGAATAAAATTTTGTTTTTCTTTGTTAATATTTTTTTATAGTGTAGTCTTGGCGAATTTTGTGATTATAGAGAAGTATAAAATACCAATTCATAAAGTGTACAAACTTAAATTCCAATTAATTATAGAATTCGACTACTGGCGGACCTCTAAAGACTTATTAATTTTATTTATTGTACAATAAAAAAATAAACACAGATTGTAAAGAACGATGAGACAGTTGGTTCACGAAATGCGGACGGAGCACGATCCTCAGCAGTGAGGAACCGATCGAAGAGAGAGAAAGCATGCAAAATACAATGGGCAATCTCGTCGCTAATAGCAATCTCTTCAAGGCAAGCATCGGGTGGACGAGAATTACCTAAAAAAAATATTTACCACTGAGTACACTTAGCGATTCAAAAAAACATACATCTTAATATCAAAAGCTTAAAAACTTTACATCTAAAAAGAAACAATCTGTACATACCTGCTCCATTCTTCTATAAAGAATATTTACACAAACTATTTTAAAAAGGATTCTGTATCATATTGTTCGATTCTTGCACAATTATAAACAAAAAAACCACACAAAGGGTATCACAACAAGTATTGGGGGTGCTATTCTCAATCGAGTGGAACCATCAATTTGCAAAAAAAATCGTTAAAAAAAACTTTAGTGATCTAAAGAATTTTAATAAGACGTCCCAGTGTACTCGAGCCGATGCAATGCGATGCTATGCCAAAGTCTCACACACCCATTTTTCTAATACGATAAAAGAATTATATCATTGTAAAAATCAAAATTAAAATGTTAGGACGTCTTTTCAGTCTTGTGGATATTATTATCTATCAGCATCATATTATTATCTATCACCGGTCACCGTCCTCGTCGAACCCGTCGATGGCGATGAAGGGCTCGACGAGTGAATTAACCCATAGATATAGCCCACTAAGTTTCTCGCCGGATCTTCTCAGTGGGTCGCAGTTCCGATCCAGTGGTAGATTCTGCGAAGCACCGCTCTTGCTAGGGCCAGTGTTAGCAACACTCCCGGTTTGAGCCCCGTGAGCTCACCTACACGTCAAGGAGAATCTGAAATAGCCTCTCAAGGCTATAGGCATAGGTAGGAAAAAAAGGCTATTACTACCATAATTCTATTTTAAGGTACATGTTATAGGCGTCTCAAAAATGCAGTATTCAGGTTGTGTTGTCTATGGACTGCACTGATCGATTATCAGCTCTTCACGCTTATAGCACAACAAAAAAAAAGAACTCCTCAACTCATATACCAAAATCAATGAGGATCGAAGAATAGGCTATTTTCTTAGTTGTCAGTATCATTCTTGTTAGAGTGGCCGTGGCCATCACTTCAGTAGTTGGTGGCAAGCTTCACAGCAAGCCGCCACTCCTCTCTAAAGACTGCCCTCAGAATAGGCTACAGCTTACTCTAATGGAGTTTCTCGACTGTTCTACAATTTACGAGCTGATATTTATATTACGTTTTCTCCAGTACTAGCTTAGCACTAGCTACGACAGCATGTTCATTTTCGATAATCAAATAGTTCGGTGTGAGTGTAGGATTCGTTTGGAGCCTCTGGGTCTGTGGAGGGACTTCGCTTCTCTCTGTATTTAGTACCGTACGTTCCATGGGCAGTAATCTGAGGAATTGTTTGAGATGATTTCATCATCTCGTTTTTACCATCGCACCGCCACCGGAGTAGTTTTCATCCATACTACCTGGAGCCACTGCGTTCATCCACAGTGCGTTTCCAGAGATCCTTTTTGCCACGTACCATGCGACTTTCGAATGAGCTCTCCTCCGCGGTGTTTCCCGAGCGCTATGACATGTCCTTCTTCAAACGAGGCTTGTGGAGAGTACTTAACAGTAGGCAGCGGCTTGGTTCTGCCCCTGGCATTGCTGAAGACCATGGGTGACGATAACCACCCGCTATTAGGTGGGCCGTATGCTCGTCTGTCTACAAGGGCAATAAAAAAAGGATATACATGACAGTACCTTCAACGCAATCAAGACGCACAAAGACAGAAGACTTTTCATACCGCTTGTACAGACGTCGTCGGTTGTGCAGCGTTCCCGCTGAAATATTCAGGGCTCATTAAAACTTTCCTTTGCGTCTGTACACGTCATCGTTCCGAGACGAAAACACTGTTTATTGAGTTCTGAACGCCTGGTACTTTAAAGTCAGAAGAGTGGTCATATTGTTTGAGTTAGTTTTTTTTTTGATGCTTAGATGGGTAGACGAGCTCATAGCCCACCTGGTGTTAAGTGGTTACTAAAGCCCATAGACATTTACAACGTAAATGCACCACCCACCTTGAGACATAAGTTCTAAGGTCTCGATGTAGTTACAACGGCTGCCCCACCCTTCAAACCGAAACGCACTACTGCTTCACGACAGAAATAGGTGGGGTGGTGGTACCTACCCGTGCGGACTCACAAAAGGACCTACCACCAGTACACCACCAGTTTTTTTTGTTTAGCGAAGACTTTGTTTGTTCATCTTCTCTGTGATGATCGGTGGTTTGTCTGGTGATGAGTGACTCGCGGACGCCTCAAGATTAAGGCCCATTTTGTGTATTATTTCATTTTGTCTATTTAACGGATCTTTCAACGGAATCTTGAATTCATATCTATGAAGGACCGATGATAGTATAATTATTTTATTTCGATCAGGACCATCAAGAAAAAAAATATTTTTTTTTTTAAATGACTTGCTATGCCCGTTTTTTTTCGTTTCAAAACTATACGTTTTATAATTTGTCTTGTTGTTGACATTTTTAAAACAAACTTACTGACTTCTTCTTCTTTTTGCCTTAGCCCCACGTTATGTAAGCTCAGCCGTATAGCGATGTGGCATGACAGGCTATCCGCCCGATGTGAATCCTGTGTAATATCTGCAGAAATCTATTGCAACGTGCCATAGAGTGGAACATTCTCCCTGTTTCGTTTTTTTTCTTACTTTTTACCGTTTTTTGGTAAAAACAATTTAAGATTTCATATTATAAACACTAAAATTTAGATGTAAAAAAAAACCGCACTATTTCCAATAAAGTTACATCACTAAAATTGGTAATAACTAAATCGAGTAATTTATTAATCAGTAGTGAAAATAATAAATCTTAGAACTTATTACCTGTCCTCGCCAAGTAAATTTCTCAAAGTAGCCTCACTCAACAAACCAGCGAGACACTTATAGTACCTCCCATAAGTACCTCACCTAATAGGTACCTTATAGTAGTAGTACCGTAGTAGTACCTTTTACTGGTGGTAGGACCTCTTGTGAGTCCGCACGGGTAGATACCACCGCCCCGCCTATTTCGTCTTGTCTCAATTGTCTCAACGTTTAGATTGAAATAATTAGTGCTGCAGTAATGCAATGACTTCTCGTCCAAAGACGCGTGTACATGTAAAGCAAAATGAAGATATAATAGTGGATACGTCTGCATGTGTTATCCGTGCGTTAACATTGGCAATAAACGCATATTGATTTGTGTTTGAAACCGATAAATGTTTCTCTTACAACACACGATTCGCACAGAAAGTCTAATAGTAGTCGTGTTTAAAAGATACTACATTATCGAACATCGAAATCTTTCATAAGGAGAGTTATTTGGTAAGTTTAAGTACAAAAATAGAATGAACGTCAATGATCAAACCAAATCAAATCAAAAAAAAATTATTCAACATAAATGAGAGTACATACTTGTTGAACGTCAAAAGAACTACCGCCAATTCACAAGAACTAGCCTCCGTCCTGAGAAGAATTGGCAAGAAACTCAGCGGGCATGTCTTTTTTTTTAATATTAAATTATTATTTTTTATCTAATTTTTTTTTTGTTAAATATTCATTTTTATAATGAGTATTATAACATAACAATTATTACAATATTGAAACTACTATTACAATTATTACAATACTGATACCAGTTTGTTTTAGTATGTTTCAACATCAGCCACGAGTCAATTCCTTGGAGCGCTAAAGATAATTGTGAATACACTAAAATTGCTTACATGATATATATACTTAGAAATCGAAAAGCTACAATCAAGACATACGAATTATACAACAGGAACCTCATTGAAATTCGCAATTCAAACAAAATAACTGAGCCTTCTTTATACCCACTGTGCTGTGCGTATAATCTCATTTAAAGAAGTTATAATTTTCATGGCATGCTGCGCGCGAACACACGCTGCGCCCGCGACTGCACTCGCCATTTTTTACGTCACTAAAAGCTGTTTATCGGTAATTAACATATTATTTTAGTTTTATACCTTGGTTGTAATTTTAATCCGTGTTCGTAGTGTACATATCTCAGGACTATTAATGTTTTAACTGCACGATTGATTCGGCGGTGCAGTAGCTATGGCTGATCGCTGGTGGACGATAGTGAGTTCGATTCCGCAAATCAAGCAAAAGTTAGTGTGATGAATAGGTCTGTTTTCTTTTTGTCAAAGTTTTTTTTCTTTTTTATTGCTTAGATGTGTGGACGAGTACTCACAGCCAACCTGGTGTTAAGTGGCTTACTGGAGCACATAGACATCTACAACGTAAATGCGCCACCCACCTTGAGATATAAGTTCTAAGGGTCTCCGTATAGTTACAACGGCTGCCGCACCCTTCAAACCGAAACGCATAGTGCTTCACGGCAGAAATAGGCAGGGTGGAGGTACCTACCGGTGCGGACTCACAAGAGGTCCTACCACCAGTAGACCAGTTTCAATAGTAGAACAATTATCATCCTATTGTGCTTTAGCTTCAAGTTATTTAAACAATTCACTTGGCTACGTTCAGGGAGATCAGTAATGCTACAGATGACCTGATGCCCGCCAATCAGGACTGTTTTAAAGCCTTGAAGAATAATTAGTTAGAGGACTCCAAAAATACTTGGAGCGAAGTTCTTTCAGGCTTTCCGGATGGAAGCGCTATGTGGATGTGGATATGTGAATTTTCATAAATTTAATTTTTCCCCCTAAGCTTATGGCCTTGTGAGGCCATTTGAACGTAACCATAACAAGTAGGTGAGCTCACGGGGCTCAAACCTGACGACGTTGCTAACACTAGCCCTAGCAAGAGCAGTGCTTCGCAGAATCAACCACTGGATCGGAAACGCGACCGACTGAGAAGATCCGGCAAGAAATTCAGCGGGCTGTGTCTTTGGGTTAATTTACTCGCCAGCCCTGCGTCGCAAGCGACGGTTTCGACCACCGTAAAACAATAAATTTCGATGCATTAATCGGCATTGTTAAATATATCAAATACTAGTTGACCCGGCAGACTTCGTAGTGCCTCAATCGATATGTAAAAGACCTAAACTTTTGTGTAAAATAACCTTAAAACAAACAAAAGGAATCCGTCCGACGGGGGACACATCAAAGGAAAAACAAAATTATTTGTTTTTATATAGTACCGAGCATTTTCATATTTTTTCACCTTTAAACCTTTCTGGACTTCCACGAATAATTCAAGACCAAAATTAGCCAAATCGGTCCAGCCGTTCTCGAGTTTTAGCGAAACTAACGAACAGAATTCATTTTTATATATAGAGATAGAAGATAAAATTTGAAACAGTTACTAACATCCTTGATATTAGTCCATAATCCCACAAAGTGACGTCACCGCCATTCGTCTACCTCCGCCCTTTGATCTCGACAAAGGGCACACATTTCACTCGTCTAATGAATTAGGGTTCAAACGCACTTTGTATATTTCGTTTTCAACTTGTTTAATTACGGACATTACGTCTTTTATCATTATCTTTATGTAATCCTCTGACGTAGTTGCACTATTTGTTCATTTTTAGAAAGGCCCATCTTATTCTTAATCGTTGGTACCAAAATGGAAATGCACAAAAATAGCTTTTGAAAAAAAAACAGCATTACATAACTTTTTTTTTTTATTGCTTAGATGGGTCGACGAGCTCACAGCCCACCTGGTGTCAAGTGGTTACTGGAGCCCATAGACATCTACGACGTAAATACGCCACCCACCTTGAGATATAAGTTCTAAGGTCTCAGTATAGTTACAACGTCTGCCCTACCCTTCAGACCGAAACGCCTTGCTGCTTCACGGCAGAAATAGGCAGGGCGGTGGTACCTACCCGTGCGAACTCACAAGAGGTCCTACAACCAATAAAAAGGTGGCACAACTGGGAAAGTTATACGGGCCCCAAACAGTCTCTATCAATCGAAGTACGGTATGACTAAAGTTCGCATACATATAAAATTTGTTTTTTTACTATAAACTAGATGTTACCTGCTTGCGGCTTTGACCGCTTAGTCAACGAAAAAATGGTTTTTCGGTACAAAAGTTAGCTATGTCACACTCCTGACCTGATACTATCACTTTCACATTTACCATATTAAAAACTATGCATATATAATATTAAGTTAAGCTTATAAATTCATCGGAAATTCGACCAAAAGATGCACATTAATGGTAACATTGTTTGGCACTTACTTTAGTGGTTTGTTGAGCTTAAGTTATAGCGTAAAGATTTTCACTCGGGCCTCATCCAATGCATTCGACACGGGCTTCAGATTGTATCGCTACATCATTGCGAAACTTTATAATGTTTCATAACGTAGTGACAATAAGAAATGTGAAATTAAAACTAAGCAAACTGGTATTATAAAAAAATAAAAATCATTTAATTCAGACCATCTTAAGTCCATATGTTGTAAGTAGAGCAATACGTATAACTATGTTAATAAAATTAAAATTAGCAAAATTATTAAAACATTTAATTCATAAATCTGCGTTGCTTTGAGGCACCAGGTACATGTATATGAACCCAGTGTCTCAAAACAGCACATTCGGGCTTATTACCTATAAACATCAGGATATTGTTAGTACTCGCACGAACCCTACGCATCAGTGAGGCTGTCCGTTTGCGAATGATTGATGAAAAATCATCCACGTGTGCATCCGCAATCATACCTATTATGCTTTCCTTCATTCGTTTTAATTACAAGACTTTCTTTTTTTTGTTGTTGCTGTGCCGTAATCAAAAGAAATATTAGGTGAGTGCGTTTAGTGTGAGTTTTTTAACGTTCTCGATAGCGTAAAAGTTACTCAAATTTGTATGGAGTTATGTAACGTTTGCCTACGTTTGCCGCGAGGAGCACTGCTCCAAGCGGGGGCCAGGAAGGCGGATCTCGCCCAAGCACTGGCCCTCTAAGTGTTTCGCATCCCCCTCACATGTCGGCAAGAAGACGAAGTGCAAGCTGCTCTGCACGCGTTTTACGCAAGCGCATCCGGGTGATGGAAGGCCGGCTATCCTCGACCCACGCTGGTTCTGGCCCAACGGGGTATTCTGTAGGATAACTTACTCTAACCGGCGTCATCTAGGCGGGCTTCGGACAGCCTTCCGACCGAGAGGGCTGGTGGTCGTGGCGCCGACGACCGCTGGTCCGGCGTCCCGAAGAGGAGGGTGTTTTCCGGCGATTTCCTCCTGACCAAAAAAAAAAGGGGCACTGCTCCAAGTGCATACAAATTTGTGTTAACTTTTACGCTATCGAGGACGTTAAAAAGCTCGCACTAAGCACACAGGATTCACTGTAAATAAGTGCATGCATTAAAACATTAATGTAAAGAATTCAATTACATTCGAACGCGAAAAACTCGAGACACGCACAGCGTGAGTCGGTAGCGTGTTTGTTGGGAACGACTTGTTACTGTGAACCGAGTGTAGCGCTTCTTAACAAACTTATTAAAATAACTTTGAGAGCTGTACGCGGCGTTGTGTGTGCGCCAACAACACTTTATCGCACGCTACGCATTCTGGTAATTCAACTAGATAATAATTAAACTAGGTAATTGAACTATTAGCTACGTGTGTTTGTTTTATGTGAACGTCATTATGACTGAATTGCACGCGTAATAAGAACCGATGACAATAGAATAATCACTCCCGACACTACTGCTAGTTTCTCGTTACGAATTAGGCTCGGTAACTCCATTCCCGTCATTCATATCTTTGGCCATATCGCGGGCTTCGAAGGCTAAGCTAAGTCGGGATCACCCTCGATATTGGGATGATATTCGGGCCCCACAAGTCAGTACGCGACCGAGCAGCGTTCTTACTCAGTCGACTCTACCCCATGATCTGGAAACGAAATAAATTGCGACTTCATAACAAGGTGACAATCTATAAAACTTGCAGGCATTCTGTCATGCAAGTGTAGTGTTCGCTTACGGGGCCCGTACACATATTAAGTCTCTCCAGGTCATCCAATCCGTGCAGTCGGGTACAGGGTGTGCAGGCGCCCGGTGCTGGACTGTCGGTCCGATGGTCAAGCGGCGCAAGATGGCTCCTGTACGCCGCCCACGGTGTATCTCCTGAGACCACATCCTGCGGGATCTTCCCGGGGATAAAATCCTGTCCTATTATCAGGACGGGTACCGGCGAAGGTGGACTTTCGGTGCGCACTATGCGGTAGACTGAGGTTCGTGAAGTCGTAGTGGTGGAGCTCCATGGGGTTTAGTCGGTAGTCGGTTTTGCGGGCCAGGGCTTTCGTGGCTGACGCCACGCAGGGCCTCGCGTGCCTTTCTCAAGGCGCATTCTCCTCGCTCTTCCTCCACCTCGGTCTTCCTCTTCTCCCTCTTCTTCTCCGAGAGTCCGACATAACCCGGTCTGTTACCCCCCTCGACCGGGTGTCCGTAAATGGATTTCACAACGTTTAAAAAAAAGTGTCATCCAATCCCGTCTCTGCATGATAGCCGTCAGAGCATCGTAGTATGTGAGGAATATAGTTCTTCACGACAACCTAAATCTAGTACCGATAAGTGCCTAAGTATCTTAAGGAAGCGCCAGAACGCTACTTCGGCAAAGTAAAATTAAAATAAAGTAAAATTCTCTTATCATGTGTTGTTGGATCTCCCAGATTTACTCTAGGTGCTTTTAGGACCCTCAAGCACCGGTCACCGTCCTTGTCGAACTGGTCAATTACAACAAAGAGTTTCGCTTGAAACTGATGTGAGAATTAACTTTGACATTCAATAAGTATATTACACGACACATCGGAATAAACTATACAAAATTTTGAATACAGCTTCGACGTTGTAAGGACACGTAAGCGCATGCGCATGCAGTAACTAACTGCATTACGGAATAAACGGTGTTTTTCATTACGTGTATTAGTTCTCTATTATTGGCGTCACAATCGGTAACAACATCTACAGAAGTGACCCAAAAGACGTAAAGAGGTTACTATAGTTTCATGGAATCCCGTTGGCTTCAAATCATTCATTTGAGTCGTCTATTATCAAAGGTGGCAATCTGTGCATTTGAACAAAAAAATGTTATTGATGTGTCAATACCACTGAAGTAGGAAACCTATGGAAATGAAACGTCAACAAAAATTCGTGCCACTGTGACGTCATCTGGCCACAAAACATGGCGGCTTTAGTGCTGCCCAGAAGATTTTAATGTTAGTAGGTTTTATCGATAAACGTTCTTGGCTTATTTTATTTTAAATATTGTTGAGTATGAATGTATTTGTAGAATTTATACTTTAATAGGAANTTATTGATATGTCAATACAGATTGATTTGAATATAATCGTCTCCTTCAAAGAATACGGTTCAAAACCTGCATTAAATAAAGGTTAATACTTAACCTGTTATTTATCTAAGATGTCGTTCAGAAGAGTTTTGTGACTGCCAATGGAATACAAAGTCAATAATTGGTTTTTCTGATTTACCAATAATTGTCCAAAAGTCACATTGCCGGCTTTGATAATAGTCGACTCATTTATCAAAAACAGGTGCGAAAATAAGTAGAAATCGCGTTACAGATCAACATGAATCATTGTTAAAAAAAAAACATTCATATTTCATATAGAAATTATGTTTGAGTAATTGAATTACATGTTCAAGTTTCATGTTGCCGTGTTAGTGTCGTGTTTACTTCGTATATATCACATGTAATGTGCACAGTATGTGGCGCATGGTGTGGCCCCTCGGAGTCTGGACCGATGCGTGATCGTCAGGCGATGCGCTGTGGATACCAGAGGCTGCGGTCCTTCAAGCTTTAAATACCTTTACAACATTCGAGTGATATAAGACAAAGACCTCAAGATAGATGGCGGCATTCACGCTATGATGTGTCTAGGCTCCGGCGACCTCTTAACACCAGTACGGTTGCTCTTTCTCAGGGCTCTGCAAAAAAAAGACTGGCTTTATTAACAGACAGACAACTAACCTAATCTATCCTAAGAAGAAGGAAGCCTGGAGATCAGTAATACAGGTCTTTGAACCTAGTACAGGCTTCAGCTCTTTCAAAGGCTAACAAAATAAATTATAAGGTTGATCTAGATTTGTATTTATACTGTACATTTAAGATAGAAATAAATAAACAAATAATAGTAATTATTAATATTATTAGGTATTAGTATTATTATTTTTCTTTACTTTTTTTTTCTCAGCAGACGCTGGTACGTATTTATTATTTACGGGCCTTAGCCAAGTAAATAATAAGGAATAAATATTTTTAATGTCCGTTAGTTGAGTTTTCTTCTATTTCTAAAAACTTACGAACAGTTAGTTCTACATGTACATATTTAATATAGCAGCTTTTTGTAGTTGCATGAAAGTGTTGGGTTTCAGATCAATTAACTTTATTATTATTATTATTACTAGAGGTCCCGCAGTAGCCGAAATTCGACTATAATTAATTGGAATTGTAAGTTTGTACACTAGTATTATTGTATTTTAAGCTTCTATAATCACAAATTTCGCCAAGACTACACCATTAAAAATATTAACAAAGACAAACAATATTTAATCTATTCTCAATTTGACAACAGACGTCAAGAACAAAAGTTTGACAATAAATAGTATGCATGCGTGTGTGCGTCAAATACATGGTATGTAGTGTGTGTAATGTTTTCTTTATTGATTTAATGTATCTTTTATGAATTATTTTAAAAAAATATTAGCATTGTGCACTTCCCTTCTATATTCTCTATAAGTGTGGAAAATTTCATACTCCTCCGTCCACGCAATTTTCGTAAAAAGGGATACAAAGTTTTTGCTTCACGTATTAATATATAGATAGACAAAAAATTGCTATTACCAATTTGATAGCTTTTGAGATCAAAAAACTTAAATTGCTTGATTACTTTTAACCTACCATCTAATTTGAATGCACGAACCCGCTTAGCCCACATATTACATAACACAATATCAAATAATAATTAAAATATAAATTTCACGGGTAATATATTGTAAACATTGGCATCTGGCGCCCTATACGGCATTTACAGTACACTGTAGATGAAAAAGAAAATAAAGCTGATTGTGAATAATTCATTGCGCGGAAAAGTGATGTGTGCTGTCGATAAAATTTATCGATACTTTTGACAATTTACTCAATGCTGAAATGTATATACTCGCTTTGTAATATCGATTAGTTATTTTGATTATTTATAAAGGTGCCTTTGTATATGTGGTAGCCTAAAGGTCAATAGTTCTTGTCTTGTCGAGGTCATTTTTCAAATTTCGTAGACAGATACAACAAATTTTCCATTGAAATCTGTACTTAAAACGTATTCAGAAACTATTTTCACTATCAAAATATACAATCCTGTTGTATAAAAATTAAACTGAAAAATTATCTCATTTACGGATCGTATTGTGAGCTTACACGGGAAAATACCACCTTACTGCCGAATTCAACCAGAGAGGAGAAATGCGTTCATGTTTCCAGGTTGGAACGGTTATTATTAGTACTTCGACTGCATCTTTTCAAGAGAGTGGAAGTGTTCTTATTGGAATGTAACCCACAGACACAGCCCGCTGAGTTTCTCGCCGGATCTGCTCAGTGGGTCGCGTTTCCGATCCGGTGGTAGATTCTGCGGAGCACTGCTCTTGCTAGGACCAGTGTTAGCATCACTGTTTGAGCCCCGTGAGCTCACCTACATGCTAGGGCGAAGCTGAAATAGCCTCTCAATGCTATTAGCATAGATAGGAGGAAGAAAAAATAAATAAATTGGAATGTCTAAGATGCGTCATAAATAAACCTGTGTTTTTGTCCTCCGATATGGAGCAATGAAAAATAAAGAAATCTCGTGAGCACAAATCTCGCCACAAAACGGGAGTGGCACCATTAAGCCAAAATATTAAAATTGCTCGCTTTGATTCAAATCGTCCAAACAAATTCCCGTAGTAGAATAGTTGCTGCACACAAAAAATACTAGTACATTAAAGAGAAAGCACTCCTGTGAATTTATCGATACTCAAATATGTACATCACTAGGCCGACACTTAGCAGACATCTTGAATAGGAGACAGATGGCGGCGCCCGTGGCTATCGAACGCTCTAGAACGAGATATTTATTTAGTCACGAAAAAAATAATAGTTTTACATTCATTAACTTTAACATAAATCAATGTTAATCAGTTCTTTTGTCGAAAATCGACGATTTGTTTACGGACCGGAAGTCAAGACATCATAACTGGCCATAGTCAAACGTTCCAGAATTTATTTAGGGCTTTAATTTTCTTTTTATCTTCGATCAATACCAGCTTTTTTTTATCGTAAAAGTAAAATAAGTTCAATGACACCAATCCGAAGCTACCTATTTATATGAGAATAATACCTCAGTCGTTTGTGTTTCGACAAATTCGATAGGGCTGCCATACCGTGTAATATCTATATATTAATACGTGAAGCAAAAACTTTGTATCCCTTTTTACGCAAATTGCGCCAACGGAGGAGTATGAAATTTTCCACACTTATAGATAATATAGACAAGAAGTGCACAATGCTAATTTTTTTTTTAAATAATGCATAAAAGATACATTAAATCAATAAAGAAAACATTACACACACTACATACATACCATGTATTTGACGCTCACACGCATGAATACTATTTATTGTCAAACTTGTATTCTTGACGTTTGTGGTCAAATTGAGAATAGATTAAATATTGTTTGTCTTTATGAATATTTTTTTATAATGTAGCCTTGGCGAAATTTGTGATTATAGAAGTTTACAATACAATCATAATAGTGTACAAACTTACAATTCCAATTAGTTATAGTCGAATTTCGACTACTGCGGGACCTCTAGTAACGTAAAATGTGTAACAATTTGATTATGTAACCAGTTCGCGTAGCAGATTAACATGTTTTAATAAAATATAAAGTAGTTGCGTACCTCGCCACAAATAAAAACATCGCCTTTCGTTCCTTCCATGTGATCACGTAAACAAAAATGTTGAGAAATAAAAAAACAATTAACACCAAACACAGTCAGCGCTTTCAAGATACTTTTTGTTAAAATTAACAGTAAAACTAAACCTTAGTAGTATAGGCAGATTGCTTTTGTAACATTCCACTGGGCCAAGTGTCTTTATATTAATACGTGAAGGAAAAACTTTGTACCCTTTTTTACGAAAATTGCGCGGACGGAGGTGTATGAAATATCCCACACTTATAGAGAATATAGAGAAGGAGTGCACAATGATAATATTTTTTAATAATAATGCATAAAAGATACATTAAATCAATAAAGAGAACATTACACACACTGCCATGTATTTGACACACACACACGTATGTATGTGTAAGTATACTCTTTGTTTATAGTCAAACTTTAGTTAATGCTTAATTAAAGTCTGTGGTCAAATAGAAAATAGGTTAATATTGTTTATCTTTAAAATTATTTGTCTATAGTGTAGTCTTGACGAAATCTGTGATTATAGAATTATCTTTGACAATATAATCTTTGACAGTATAACCATAATAATGTTCAAACTTATAATTTCAATTAATTAAAGTCGAATTTCGACTAATGCGGGACCACTAGTACTAATAAAAGTGTGCCCGCAACCCTATAGGGAGCAAAATGACGTTTTTAGTGACCGACACGATATCGGTATATCGTTAATGTGTCGGTACGCTTTTAGTACTTTGACATTAGTAGTTAGTAACACATTATGTTTTATTCCGTAACTAAACATTTTTGATGCATCACTGTTTTATTGTGCGCATTGGATGGGGTGAGAGGACCCTCGCGACAAACCGGCTTGATCACTGATTGCACCGCAGCGAAAGTGGCCGGTGTTATGCAACAAACGTGTAAGAAATTTATGATTTTCCTTAAAAAAAAAAAATGACTAAACTATAAGACTAAGTATGCTAACATAGCATTTATTATTTATTACATTCAGGGCGGTTATGTTAGATCACAATGATAGAATAGACGTTATTTCAATGAACATGAAAATTCGACCTCATGTCTCATGATTGGCAATGACACACTTACTATAGGGACCTTAATTTTTTTTATTGCTTAGATGGGTGGACGAGCTCACGGTCCACCTGGTGTTGAGTGGTCACCGAAGCCCATAGACCCCACGACGTAAGTACCGCTACCCACCTCAAGACACGAATTCTTAGGTTGCAGTTTTTACAGTACAATAACTGCCCGGCCCTTGGAACCGAAACGCATTACTGCTTCAAGACAGGGTGGTGGTACCTACCCGTGAGGACTCACATGATGTCCTGTCACCGGTAAGTAAATAATTACTTACATTTCTAGCATATCGGCTAGGATCTGAACTCATTGTGCCGCCTCTTGTCGTCAACTTTTCATATTTTTATATATCTATATGACCATGTATACACTAAATAGATCAACCAATCTAAACGTTATAGGCAAGGTACTAAGAAAATTACACGATTTTATAAAGGACTAGCGACCCGCCCTCGCTTCGCTTCGGAAACATTAAAACACACATGAAACAAAAAAAAAATTTAAAGAAGTTGCCTATGTTCATCAGGGATAATGTCAGCTTCTAATGGAAAAAGAATTTTTCAAATCGGTCCAGTAGTTTCGGAGCCTATTCGAAACAAACAAACTAACAAATCTTTCCTCTTTATAATATTAAGTATAGTATAGATATTTTTGTATTACGAAAAAAATAATCAGCAATTAAAACATACGGTATAACTTCATCCCCAATTACTTATTCAAGACGTTTGTAATTGACGCCGGGAGTCCATTGTTTTATAACGACACTTCAATGGACGGTTTAATCAATGACACAGCTTTTTAACATGTGCTCGTGTTTTCGTTAAGAATGAAGTTTTAGAAAAAAAATATACTTATACATACCTACGTATATTGAATCCAAAAAAACAATATTAATTTCATAGTAGATGTAACAGTTCAATTATAAATTTAGAATTAGAATTAAGAGAATTAAACAAGCAAATTACATTTGTAAAACAATAATTATTATTAAGAAAACAATAATTTAGAAACACGGGTAGGTACCACCGCCCCGCCTATTTCTGCCGTGAAGCAGTAATGCGTTTCGGTTTGAAGGATGGGGCAGCCGTTGTGACTATACTGAGACACCTTAGAACTATATCTCAAGGTATGTGGCGCATTTACGTTGTAAATGTCTATGGGCTCCAGTAACCACTTAACACCAGGTAGGCTGTGAGCTCGTCCACACATCTAAGCAATAAAAAAAATAAAAAAAACCTTACCTAACGTTTACGTAAGTTTTATTAAAAATTAAAAATGACTGTAAAAAATACAATTCAGAATTAAATAAGTCCCTTTCTAGTTATGTATGTATAAACATTAATCCGCCATCAATTATTTTAGAAAAAAAATTCAAAACAAGCAGAAGCGACGTATCACTATGCCGTTATAATTTGACAAATTATTTTAACTAGAGGTCCCGCAGTAGTCGAAATTCAACAATAGTTAATTGGAATTGTAAGTGTGTACACTATTATGATTGTATTTTATACTTCTATAATCACAAATTTCGCTAAGGCTACACTATAAAAAATATTAATAAAGACAAACAATATTTAATCTATTCTCAATTTGACCACAGACTTCAAGAACAAAAGTTTGACAGTAAATAGTATGCATGCGTGTGTGCGTCAAATACATGGTATGTAGTGTGTGTAATGTTTTCTTTATTGATTTAATGTATCTTTTATGCATTATTTAAAAAAATATTAGCATTGTGCACTTCTTCTCTATATTCTCTATAAGTGTGGAAAATTTCATACTCCTCCGTCCGTCCAATTTTCGTAAAAAGGGATACAAAGTTTTTGCTTCACGTATTAATATATAGATTTCAAAAAACAATTATCGGTAGCGTTAAGTTCACGCAGTCGGAGGCCGTGCCGCCTGCCGAGTCGTACCTCATACATTGAAACTGCGGGCCGATAAAATAATTCGTTTCTATATACGAACACGTCATTACGGATCCTCCCGATCCATTAACTGTGCTTTTAGGTACCACAAGCACCGGTCACCGTCCTCGTCGAACCCGTCGCTTGCGACGAAGGGCTCGACGAGTGAATTAACCCATAGACACAGCCCACTGAGCTTCTCGCCGGAACTTCTCAGTGGGTCGCGTTTCCGATCCGGTGGTAGATTCTGCGAAGCACGGCTCTTGCTAGGGCCAGTGTTAGCAACACTCTGGTTTGAGCCCCGTGAGCTCACCTACACGTTAGGGCGAAGCTGAAGTAGCCTCTCAAGGCTATCAGCATAGGTAGGGAAAAAAAAGAAGAAAAAAAAAGCTTATGTATTCTTATAGTTGTTACAAACTTGTTCCAGTACTGGGAGCTAGTAGTATTTTTCCACTACTTATACGCTGGTAATCTAATGGGCTATTCCAACTTCGCCCCGACGGGAAACTGAGCTTACGGGCTCAACCTGAGATATTTACGAACACTAGCCCTAACAAGAATTTATCACCGGATCAGAATCGCGACTCACTGAGAAGTTCCGGCGAGAAACTCAGTGGGGTGTACCTATAGGCTCTCTCTTACTCTCTTTACATCGGACGTTGACCGGTGCTTAAAGAGCTTGAAAACACTAAAAATAGTTTTAAGCTACATACATAATTTTTTAAGACTTATTTTACATCTGGCAGAAAGTAGACATTTTAACCGAATTCTAAATAAAAGGTATGCGTACCTTTCAATTAATTTTTTGTTTTATTATTATAATTTATTTATTTAATATATTTTCTACACACAGCTGTTAGAAAAAATACGACAATAAGAATACAGAGTACAAGGGCACTACTTATTTCATGTTAAAATCTCTTCCAGTAGACCCGCAAAAGAAAAGAAGAATTAGGAATAGGAAAGAAGAACTAGAAATTATAATTATTATTTCATTTTTTGTTTTTTTATTATTGCTTTTGTATTATTCCGAGATCGTAGTTATTGTTTTTATTTAATTCTGGTATACTATGATATGTATATACTAGGATATATGAAATGTTAATGAATGTAATATGGATGCAAAATCTGAAGTAAATGAAATAAATAAAAAAGTAAATAAATAATGTATTTGTAATTATTAATCTTTTAACAAAGAAAGTCCTATTATAATGTAAGAATGATTGATTGTTTTATAGTAATTTGTGTGACCTATGTGTATTTTATCTCAACGTTCTTACAATGCTTACATAAACTAATTCCCCTCCGTTCAATTAGATAATGAAACTAGTGCTCGTCTATAGATGAATTCGCGCGCAAATATCCTCAGGCGGACTCCTACAGCTTAACGTCACGCATTCAGCATTATTTGAACAAGGGATTTTAAAATTTCGAAGCTTAGCTTCTGCTATTCAAATAAAGCAAAATAGTTATGCAGTTTTTCTGCTCTTGAATTGTTAGGTCTCCTTTGGAGGCGCTCGGGCAGCTGTTAACAAATCCCACCCCTCCTGAGCCTTTGCTCGCCCACCTGTCCTGGTGAAACTGGAAAGGCCACCAATAATACGTCAATTCAAAAAAAAACTTCGATGTTCGCGAGTCTATCTTTTTTCCTTACCTAAGGGACTATTTCAGCTACAATCGAACTGGTAGGTGAGCTCATGGGCTCAACGTGAGCGACTTTTTTTTATTGCTTAGTTGGCTGTACGAGCTCACAGCCCGCCTGGTGTTAAGTGGTTACTGGAGCCCATAGACATCTACAACGTAAATGCGCCACCCACCTTGAGATATTATTAGTTCTTAGGTCTCAGTATAGTTACAATGGCTACCCGACTCTTCAAACCGAAACGCATTACTGCTTCACGACAGAAATAATATTAAAATTGCTAACACTGATCCGATTATTCTATTTTCTTATATGAGGCGGAGACGTACTCGAAAGAAGGCTGAGTGAAGTCGGGTTGATGCATTTGAGATTATTTTTTTTTAGGAAGGTAGGATTACTGGTAGTCAGCCCGTTTGTCTTTCCAGTTTCACCAGAAAAGGTACGTTTGAAAGGTTATGCTGAAAATACTGACTACGATTGACGAAAACCGTAGAAAATACTAAGCTATAAATAAATATATTTATGTGATATATCTTTTTTATAAAGGTACTACATTTTTTCAATGCTGTCAACTTGAAATGAATTGAAATGAATTTTAGCTGATTTACTCGTGGCATTCTCATTTCGCTACATAAAAGTAGAACTTAGTTTTATCTGGTATGCGAAATAAAGCTAAAATTCGCGAGATACTGATTATGGATTTCGTCAATTCAAAAAACTTAAACGTATAAAATAATATTGGCGATATTAGAATTTTGTTTCATATTTCAAATTCAATTTGTTCCAAATAAATACAACGACATCCGATTTTCAATTAAATATTAACAATTATTTTAAAAATAAAGTGGCGCAATCTACCGTACATGCCAATTTCTAATACTATCAATTTTTTTTTGTAAATACGAACATACTAGAAAGTGTTGACAAGTGAATTGCACAATAAAGCAATAATATCGTAAATAAAAATCGAAATCTGTATTATCTATAGCGATAAAAAAAAAAGTTACGTCAATCCCCCGAGATACGGCACCCGCTTCGTTTCCCGCCCTGTCAAATTCAAAAAGAAAACCTTTTTAATTGGAACATATTCTCAATCAATGGTGCATCCAGCCAGTACGTATTGTCGGTTTTTTATAGTGCAAACGCGGGGTTAGGGATCCCTTCGCCTGGAGGTATTTGGTTTGGAGTGTACGCATATTGGTATAAGACAATCTGGCTCCCCTATAATAACTTGGCAACAATGATCGATCCGAGTCACTGCCGTTTTATGAACTCTCGGGAACTTGAGATTAACAATAACATAGGGGTGGATGTATATTATATATTACGTATTATCTGTATGGAAAATAATACATAAGATACAAATTAATTGAGGCCATCAGCGCAAAAGTGGCCTAACCCAAAATTCGGGCTTATGTATTGCAATTTATTTAAAACATAATAAATTTTGATGCATAGTCGGCCTTTCGTTATATACAATAGTTCCAATCCATAGATAACAGATGACTTTGTAAACATCATTTTAGTGCGTATTTTTTTGCCGACGAAGTATTGTAAAGGTAAACTCGAACCTCATTATCTCCATACTAACTGTGGCTAGTAAGCTTAGGACACTTTTGCGCTGACGGCCTCAATATTATACTGTGGAAATTCAATGACAGCTGTTATATAATAAGGGATTTTACGACCTGGTAACTAAGACCTTTAAGCCATGTCTTATTTTAATTATATTCATATTTTTATGAAAAATGATAATATGGAGTGAAATAAAATGAAGATGATTAATTTGAGACATTAATCAACTGGGATGAAATTAAATGAAATGAGATTAGATGATATGGGATGAAATATAATCTCAGAGTATAATCTGAGATTGTTTCAGTGGACTTTTTGGAGGATCCCGAGAAGTTACGTCCAGCGGCTTTGTTTTATTTTACCACATTTGCGCACTTTCACAGATATTAAACAGTTAATAAACCACCACTATTACACATTTAAACCCGAAGAAACACTAAATAGACAAAATAAAACCAATCACACAACTTCACTCCTCGCGTTCCCGCCAAAAGGTCAATGACAGCAGTTATAATAATTAAATGTTGCTTCTTCTAAAAGCATCTTCAAAGTCGACACCTGCTCGGGCATACAACCATCGACCGTCTTACTGGTCATTTCACAGGCGCTTCTGACTTTGACTGACTCGGTGGTACAATAGTTAAGTAGTGCCCTTGCCTGCCGTGTTGAGAGTCGTGGGTTCGATTCCCACATCGGGCAAACATTGTATGATGAACAGGTTTGTTTGCAATTTCATTCATTCTTTGGTACCCATAACACAAGGAATCCTAAATTGGGATAGGATATCCGTGCGTGATTTGTCTCCAGTTATTATTGTTATTTTGTTCTATATTTATTTAAAATCTTATTAATTACATAATATTTTTCAAAAAAGGTATTAAATATACAATTTTTAAAAAACACTATAAAAATATAAATAAAAATATATAATATAATTATATAATAAAAAAATTCTTATATCAAACCGTGTACCGACACAACTGCAGAAGTCATCGTGGCCTGACGGATAAGACGTCCGGTGCATTCGTGTTTAGCGATGCACCGGTGTTCGAATCTCAGGCGGGTACCAATTTTTCTAATGAAATACGTACTCAACCAATGCTCACGATTGATTTTCACGGTGCAGGAATAACATCGTGTAATAAAAATGAAACCCGCAAAATTATAATATAATTTGCGTAATTACTGGAGGACCTCTTGTGAGTCCGCGCGGGTGGGTACCACCACCCTGCCTATTTCTGCCGTGAAGCAGTAATGCGTTTCGGTTTGAAGGGTGAGGCAGCCGTTGTAACTATACTTGAGATCTTAGAACTTATATCTCAAGGTGGATGGCGCATTTACGTAGTAGATGTCTATGGGCTCCAGTAACCACTTAACACCAGGTGGGCTGCAAGCTCGTCCAACCATCTAAGCAATAAAAAAATAAAAAATAAACTATTGGAACAATTATGGTTGCATCAATATGCCAGATGGCGGTAGTCTCGTGGACCAGGTCTAAATATTTTATTAATTTGTCCTTTTCTGCCTTCACGAGGTTCTCCTCATGAAGAATGGTGACATCAACCAACACTGGTAGACGCGCAGACCGGTCTATTATCACAATATCAGGCTTATTGTTATTATTATTATTACTACAATGATTACTAAGCTAAATAAAAAATATTATAGAAAGAGAATTAATTTTAAAAACTTCATGTGAAACATTTAACAGCCCACCCCAAATATAAGTCTCTCAAACACGCACAGACATGGACAATGAAACGTGAGTGAGTTACGTACCCACGCGAAATACCTTGAATAGTCGGGTGCATTCAAATTCGCCGGCTGTATGCTCGGAATGCCTTCGAACACCGAAATAAAAATGTGTTTTGGAGCGAAAAGGTCGTGATAGTTGGTCAAAAAAAAAAAAGAGGCAATTACCGGCACGCGAGTTGGCAGTCGCGCGTCTCGCAAGGCCGTGTTCACACAACACGCTCTTAAGGGAATAAATAAATAAATATTTACTAACAGTCACGCCACGTTAACTGGTCCCGTCATAAGTTCGTAAAGAACTTGTCTTATAGGTACCAGGTAACGGAAATAATTGTAAGATTTTTATTATACACATACACATATTTAATATACATCCATAACCCTGAAAAAGACATTTATATTTATCATACAAATATCTTCCCTTGGCGGGATTCGAACCCGCGACCCCCTTGTGTAGTGACCATGTCAATGATGTTTTTATATATCACGAAAGTTATTTTGAATACCTATACTCAGCAAAAACTCCATATATTTTCCATTAATTATAAAGCACAAGTCAGGCCTAGCGTGGAATATTGCACCCATCTCTGGGCCGTGGCTCCCAAATACCAGCTTCTTCCATTTGACTCCATACAGAAGAGGGCCGTTCGGATTGTTGATAATCCCATTCTCACGGATCGTTTGGAACCTCTGGGTCTGCGGATGGATGGGCTCTCAGGAATTGTTCGAGGTGATACCATCTCGTATTTACCATCGCACCGCCCGCCACCGGAATAAAGTTCTCCTGGGGCCACTGCGTTCATCCACAGTGCGTTTCCAGAGGTCTTTTTTGCCACGTACCATCCCGCTGTGGAATGAGCTCCCCTCTACGGTACTTCCCGAGCGCTATGACAATATATCCTTCTACAAACGAGGCTTGTGGAGAGTATTAAGCAGTAGGCAGCGGCTTGGCTCTGCTCCTGGCATTGCTGAAGTCCATGGGTGACCGTAACCACTCACCATCAGGTGGGCCGTATGGTTGTCTGCCAATAAAGGCAATAAACAAAAAAATAAAATAAAAATGTGGTTATAAAATTCGATGATAATTTCATTATAAATATAATGTGTTGGTTGATTATTCAGCCCACTGAGTTTCTCGCCGGATCTCCTCAGTTGATCGGCTTCCGATCCGGTGATAGATTCAGCGAAGCACTGCTCTTGCTATGACCAGCGTTAACAACACTCCCGGTTTGAGCCCCGTGAGCTCACTTACACGTCAAGGAGAAGCTGAAATAGCCTCTCAAGGCTATCAGTATAGGTAGGAAAAAAAGAAGACAAAAAAAAAGAAAAAATAAGGTTGATTAGTATGAGCGCAGGTTTATGATGTAGCGCGTCGTGATCGCCGCGAGCCGCTGACGGATCGGTCCCGGGCACGGTCCTCCGCCTCCTCGTAGATCTGCTGTCCTGGTACTTGAATACTGGGACTGCTTTTACTGACTACTACACTCTTTTAACAATTTTAGGTAAAAAAATATATCTAACAAAGTACAAAAAAGGTCTAGAAATTCATTAAAAAAACCATTTGCATAACTTTATTTATTTATTGCATAGATGAGTGGACAAGCTCACAGCCCACCTGGTGTGAAGTGGTTACCGGATCCTATAGACATCTACATCGTAAATGCCGCCACCCACCTTGAGATATGACTTCTTGAGGTCTGGGTATAGTTACAACGGCTGCGTCATCCTTCAACCAAAACGCATTACGGCAGAAATAGGCGGGTGGTGGTACCTACCCGTGCGGACTCACAAGAGGTCCTACCACCAGTAATCACACAAATTATAATTTTGCGGGTTTGATTTTTATTACACGATGTTATTCCTTCACCATGGAAGTCAATCGTGAATATTTGCTAAGTACATATTTTATTAGAAAAATAGGTATCCGCCTGGAATTCGAACACCGGTGCATCGCTCAATACGAATACACCAAACGTCTTATCCTTTAGGCCACGACGACTTCAAAATTGTATATAATGCATTGTAATATTAAGTTCGCTCACATGTTTTGTTTGCTATAAGTTAGTATGTCGGCTGCGTTTTACCTACTGACTACTACCTACTTTTATTTTACCTTTTTTACTGGTGGTAGGACCTCTTGTGAGTCCGCACGGGTAGGTGCGGACTCACCTGCCTACTTCTGCCGTGAAGCAGTAATGCTTTTCGGTTTGAAGGGCAGGGCAGCTGTTGTAACTATACTGAGACCTTAGAACTTATATCTCAAGGTGTGTGGCGCATTTACGTTGTAGATGTCTATGGGCTCCAGTAACCACTTAACACCAGGCGGGCTGTGAGCTCGTCCACCCATCTAAGCAATAACAAAAAAAAAACCTTTTTAACTATTTTAGGTAAAAAAATCTATTTACCAAGGTACAAAAAAGGTCTTGGAATTCATTAAAAAATATATTTTTACCGCCAATATTGTAAATATGTAATGCATTTTAATATTAAGTTCGCTCACGTATTTCGTTTTTCTATATTTACACTAAGCAGTTAAAGTGGTTTTTATATTGAGAACTCCACATAATTTCTGCCATACTGGTACTTTTTAAGACACACAATTGAGGCAGTCAGCGCAAAAGTGGCTTAACCCACAATTTTTTCATGTTCGTCCATCTAAGTATATTGCAATCTATCTATATATATAAAAATGAAACCCGTTTTCCGTTGTCACGACATAACATGAAAACGGCTTGACCGATTTGGCTAATTTTGGTCTTGAATTATTTGTGGAAGTCCAGAGAAGGTTTAAAAGGTATAAAAATATGAAAATTCTCGGAATTAAATAAAAATAACAATTTTGTTTTCCCTTTGACGTGTCCCCCGTCGGACGGATTCATTTTGTTTGTTTTAAGTTTATTCTATATAAAAGTTTAGGTCTTTTATTTNACGACTTCAAAATTGTATATAATGCATTGTAATATTAAGTTCGCTCACATGTTTTGTTTGCTATAAGTTAGTATGTCGGCTGCGTTTTACCTACTGACTACTACCTACTTTTATTTTACCTTTTTAACTATTTTAGGTAAAAAAATCTATTTACCAAGGTACAAAAAGGTCTTGGAATTCATTAAAAAATATATTTTTACCGCCAATATTGTAAATATGTAATGCATTTTAATATTAAGTTCGCTCACGTATTTCGTCTTTCTATATTTACACTAAGCAGTTAAAGTGGTTTTTATATTGAGAACTCCACATAATTTCTGCCATACTGGTACTATTTAAGACACAAAATTGAGGCAGTCAGCGCAAAAGTGGCTTAACCCACAATTTTTTCATGTTCTTCCATCTAAGTATATTGCAATCTATCTATATATATAAAAATGAAACCCGTTTTCCGTTGTCACGACATAACATGAAAACGGCTTGACCGATTTGGCTAATTTTGGTCTTGAATTATTTGTGGAAGTCCAGAGAAGGTTTAAAAGGTATAAAAATATGAAAATTCTCGGAATTAAATAAAAATAACAATTTTGTTTTCCCTTTGACGTGTCCCCCGTCGGACGGATTCCTTTTGTTTGTTTTAAGTTTATTCTATATAAAAGTTTAGGTATTTTATTTATCGATTGAGGCACTGCGAAGTCTGCCGGGTCAGCTAGTTTAAAATAAAACAAGACCTATCCTGAGTTTCACCAATACGTAACAAATGGCTTTGTAAACATTATTTTTACGGGTACTATGTTTGCCTACGAAGCAGTTTCAAAGTAAATTCAAACCTTATTATCTCCATATTAACTATGGTATGCTTAGACCACTTTCGCACTGACGGCCTCAATTGTAGTTAAAGTTGTAATTGCATTCGCGAGGAATAGGTTGGAAACCATTAAAATCAAATAATTATTCGAAAATTCTTAAGTCAAATTCGGTTGCTCGGAACTAGTAGTGGTGTTTTGTGGTGTGGCGTATCGTGATGGCCGCGAGCCCTCGATCCTGTCTGCTTTCTCGTGGTTCTGCCGCCCTGGTACTTGCGCGTACAAGTATTACGTGGACTTGTGGAATAATAAAATCTTAAAAAAACTATTATTACGAACACACACGCGCTCTTCACAATATTTTTTTATGAATTAAATTAAAAACTTCATTTACACGTAATTAAAGTTATTTTTACAAATATAATCTCACGTGTTATTTGTCACTATATGAATGCTGACGTTTAGAAATAAACGTCAGCATTCATATAGTGATACACAGTAATATTAGACGGATATGAGTAAGAAGTCGTCTTTATTTTACTGTATACGTTACGAGTACCTATATTTTTATCTTTTTTAATCTTAATATTTTCTTTTTTTTTAAGAATAAAATCTTTGAAAATATTCAAATATTTCCTGTCGTATCCTTTGTGAGTCCACTAGTAATGATCGACTTGAGAAATAAGCCTCTGAGAGAATTGAAATAAGCTTAACGCCTGATTTGTACATAATATGATATGTATAATTATAATATTGCTGTTTAGTATGTAAATCATATCGAGGGGAGGAAGCCTATTTGGTTTAAGCGACATTTCGCTAAATATGCGACATTTATCTTAGTATTTTTTTTTTTATTGCTTAGATGGGTGGACGAGCTCACAGCCCACCTGGTGTTAAGTGGTTACTGGAGCCCATAGACATCTACAACGTAAATGCGCCACTCACCTCGAGATATAAGTTCTAAGGTCTCAGTATAGTTACAACGGCTGCCCCACCCTTCGAACCGAAACGCATTACTGCTTCACGGCGGAAATAGGCGGGGTGGTGGTACCTACCCGTGCGGACTCCCAAGAGGTCCTACCACCAGTGATTACGCAAATTATAATTTTGCGGGTTTGATTTTTATTACACGATGTTATTCCTTCNCCCTTCGAACCGAAACGCATTACTGCTTCACGGCGGAAATAGGCGGGGTGGTGGTACCTACCCGTGCGGACTCCCAAGAGGTCCTACCACCAGTGATTACGCAAATTATAATTTTGCGGGTTTGATTTTTATTACACGATGTTATTCCTTCACCGTGGAAGTCAATCGTGAACATTTGTTAAGTACGTATTTCATTAGAAAAATGTGTAATTAAAGGTGCGTTTTATTAAGCACCAACAGTTCGATGTTTTAATGATGAACTTTAATTAAGAGTATTCCATACAAATAGCTGAAGAAGATTTATTTGGAAACGATGTTTTTTTTTCAAATTTTATGTTTGAATGGTTCTCCCGTAAAGTTGCAAAAATGTCCCTTAAACCAAATTGTCTTTCACCTGTCAATATATTAACATAGGCGCTTATGATTTAAAATATTGAAATTGCAATTCGTGAGTACCCAAATTGTTGTTTCCTATTATAAAATGAAAGAACAAAAAAACTCTTTAACACATTTAAATGAAGTTCAATTTTCAAAAACAAATAAAAAAAAAGCTTTTCTTTTTTGCTTTTACAAATAAATTAATCTTTGTGTATTTTTTGTTCAATTTAACTGCGATTAATTATTATAAGGAAAGACGTAACGACAAATTAGTAATTCGTTTCAGACAAATATTCTCTCTTTGAACATCAAAGAGCGAATTAATGGTGTCCAAATAATATCATAAAGTGATTGTACGAGCTAGTGATGTACTGGTAGGAAACATTATCGAATTGTTTCATTACGAAAATTGATTTAAAAAAAACAATTGAGGCAGAAAGAAGGCTTTATTAATAAACACAAAAAAGAAAACTTTTTGGAGAATTTAAGATTTTTGAAATTTTCGTAATTTGATCGATACTCATTTACTGGAAAGATAAAAGGAACATCTTCCACTGAGCGTATCCTATTTTCCGGTAGATCAGCGGCCCAAATATTGTGATTTGTAATTTGTGATTTTCAAGATTATCTCGAAAACGTTGATAATGCGATTCTTGTTATATTTTGGGATTACCAATATACTCTTTGTCTGGTTTCAAGAAGTGACTTGTTGTTTTTGAATTAGAAAATCGGGTAAAAACTATCGAAATAATCCATGCAATATGGATGTCGATATTTTACCTCGTCGACGTATATCGACGCGCTCATTCCCTATTAATTTGCAACAAAAAACACAATCCCTCACAGAGGGCTGGTCACCCTCCGCTAATCAAGCGGTTATTTAGTAAAAACGCTCCGGGGACCGGCTTTTCGGTAATCAATATTATGCAAATGAATTACTACCCACAAAAAAAAAAACTAATGGACTATATAGTATCTTCTTCGGTTCTCTATTCATCGATATCGTCGATTATGACGAAGAGTTCAACGAGCGAACTACCCCATAGACACAGCCCACTGAGTTTCTCGCCGGTTCTTCTCAGTGGTTCGCGATTCCGATTCAGTGGTAGATTCTGCGAAGCACTGCCCTTGCTAGGGCTAGTGTCAGCAAATACTCTTACGTAGCTTTTTTTTTTTTTTCCTACCTAAGCTGATAGCCCTAGGGGCTATGTCAGCGTAACCCTAACTTTAGTAGGTGAGCTCACGGGGCTCAAACCTGATGACGATGCTAACACGAACCCTAGCAAGAGTCGTGCTTCGCAGAATCTACCACCGGATCGGAAACGCGACCCACTGAGAAGATCCGGCGAGAAACTCAGTGGGCTGTGTCTGAGAGTTAATTTACTCGTCGAGCCCTTCGTCGCAAGCGACGGGTTCGACGAGAACGGTGACCGGTGCTTGAAGTACCTAGAAGCACCGTTAGTGGATCGGGAGGATCCGAGATGACGTGTTTTGGGCGACGTCGACTGCTTTCCATTCTGTCCGCAGGATCGGGAATGTAGTTACCGGCGGCCACGATGAGAGGGTTCTCGTGACGTGCCGCTTTATCGAAGTGGGGGGCGTAGCTGGAATAGCCCTGTAAAAATATACGAGCGGGTGATATTTGCTCGGTAGACCGACGGTCCAAATGTTGTTGTTCGGAACTTGTATATATACGCTTTATCTTGAAAATGTCGTAAGCGAGATTCAGGCATCTGTCAATTATCTTGCGTTGTATGATGACTACCCGTCACAGCCGCTTCCCCTTAAGCTATCAGCAAATAATTAGTGGAAAAATACTACTAGCTCCCAGTGTACAAGTTTGTAGCTACTATAAGAATACAAAAACGAATTATTATATCGGCTCACAGTTTCAATGTATGAGGTACGACTCAGCAGGCGGGTCGGCCTCCGACTGCGTGAATTTAACGCTACCAGAAAAAAAAAACTGTTTTCACGGGCGAATTACTTAAACTTACTCTTACGATATAGCATCGCGTTTATATTGTGCTAACTATTAAAAAGTAACAGTTAAAAGATAAGACGTCCGGTGCATTCGTGTCAACGGCGGCGTCCGGTGTTCGAATCCCGCAGGCGGGTACAATTTTTTCTAATGAAATACGTACTTAACAAATGTTCACGATTGACTTCCACGGTGAAGGAATAACAACGTAGTAAAAATCAAACCCGCAAAATTATAATTTGCGTAATTATTGTCGGTAGGACCTCTTGTGAGTCCGCACGGGTAGGTACCAACACCCTGCCTATTTATGCCGTGAAGCAGTAATGAGTTTCGGTTTAAAGGATGGGGCAGCTGTTGTTATTTAGGTTATTGAAAATCCTCAAGACTTTCTAATAAACGTTGAAATAAATTTGAAAAATATTGCCTTTTTTTACCAAGAAAACAGAATTCGGATAATCCTGTATATAAAGTTTTTTTACGAATCCTTTCAAGATGTATCGTACTATCAAGACAATAAAACCATACATATTAAAATAAATCATAGACAAGACAAAAAAGGAATATTAACTACATAAAACCTTGACAGGTGACATCTTGACATAACAGTAAAAAACAATTTCGTATGTGTATCTATCTCTCTATTACACAACAACAAATGTGTCCCGAAGCCCACGCATATACCTTTCCCGATAGCAAATAGATCCGTAAAAATGATATAAATGATTTAGTACGCCGCTAACCACAGAATTATGTTTCCGAACCGTCTCTAAATGCTATCTGTTACGTCAAATTATATACAGCAAAAATGAAGTTGTTGCTTTAATCATAGACAAGAGACAAACTTTTTTCCTAAGGCTATAGATGCATTTTTCATTATTGGTAACATTTTCGATTGGCTTTAGGCTTAGCTGTTAACCATAGTGGAATAGTTATGTTTCTTTTTTATTGCTGCAGATGGGAAAACGAGCGTACGTACGCGATAAATTTTAATATTAGAGCCAAATTATCGGCTTCATGATTAAGCCTATTTAAAATTAAGCGTCTCAAGTTGTAATTAATTCTAAATTAATACCACTGTTTTTGTGATACTTCTTCAAACTGAGTACCTAGTCGAAATAACAAATTGAGACATTAATAAATTAGCCGAGAAAAAGAAAAGCTACAATAATAATTAGACAATAATAATAGGAACGAAAAAAAAAACACGATTAGGGGCAAGAGTAGTTTTAACCACATAAGCATCGAATTGAATCGATTTTTGCCTTTGAAACTATTATAGAATATAGAACACAAAATATTTGACACATGCCTGAATCTCGCTAACGACATTTTAAGATAAGCTTACATACATACGTATATACAAGTTCCGAACAACAACATTCGTACTGTTGGTCTACCGAGCAATTACAGCCACTCTTTGAAAGATCTTCTCTTTGTCAAGTGCGTAGTTACTCCCAAGTACTTATGAAATCAAAAATATCAACTTTGTCGTGTACCAAGTCGATGCCTATGGCTTAAGAGTCCTTCCAAGCTTCATTTGCAGAAGTATATACCAGAGACTATAGAACACATTCCTTACAAAAAAAAATTTTTTAATAAATTTTACTAATAACATGAAAAAGGCGTACGTACTTTAAAATTTGCGCAGGTCTCACTGAATAAATCAATAGGTGAAATTCGCTAAAAGCCCCCAACAATTACATTCGGAACTGTCGTCGATCGTGTAATATGTGGTATTATCAGTTCTGACCGACTATTACAAAAATTAGAGGTCACGGGGCAATTAATTAGGCTGCTAGGCCACCAAGCAGACTTCTTCAACCTACAATTTTTTTTATTGCTTACCTCCTCCCCTTTAAACCTTCTCTGGACTTCCACGAATAATTCAAGACCAAAATTAGCCAAATCGGTCCAGCCGTTCTCGAGTTTTAGCGAGACTAACGAACAGCAATTCATTTTTATATATACAGATAGATAAATGTAAATTTGTGTAATTCCTGCAATATTAAAAGGAACACTGTAACAAATGATTCAAGATGATGCCACCTTTATTTATTTATTCCTACCTATGCTGGTAGCCTAGAGGACTATGCCAGAGTAACCGGACGAGGTTTGTTCTAACAATTTAGTCTGTACTGTTAACTTGAAGATGAGTTAGTGAGCAATGCTCGTAATTACGGTTTTTTATATTCTGGCTAAAACTCAAAGATCTTTTATTAGTGATAGGGTTTATTGTGACGACATTATCATTCCGGCTATTTCTGAAGCGAAGCAGCCATGATTTCGACTTAGACCTTATATCCTAAGCTGGAGGGTTGCATTTGCGTTGTAAGGTTCACGGGCCCCGGGAACTTGATATTGGACATTCAATGTGCCAATGTGCTCTTTACGTCACTATTAACAGTACTATGCAATACCACGCTACATATTATACATTTATATGTACTAATGGTCCCGCAGTAGTCGAAATTCGACTATAATTAATTGAAATTGTAAGTTTGTACACTATTAAGATTCTATTTTCAAAGACTATTATACTTCTATAATCACAAATTTCGCCAAGACTACAACTATAGAAAAATATTAATAAAGACGAACATTTAATCTATTCTCAATTTGACAACATACGTCAAGAACAAAAGTTTGACAATAAATAAATAGTATGCATGCGTGTGTGCTTCAAATACATGGTAGAGTGTGTAATGTTTTTTTTTATTGATTTAATGTATTTTTTAAAAAAAAATAACTATCTGCACTTCTTCTCTGTATACTCTATAAGTATGGGAAATTTCATTCTCCTCTGTCCGCGCAATTTTCGTAAAAAGTGATACAAAGTTTTTCTTTCACGTATTAATATATAGATGTAGTGTAATTAATATGAGTTTGTACCTTGTTTTTTCTGTTTAATACGGTAACATTCTCCTAACTCTTTGGAACAGTTAAAGCTATAATGATGGCATTCATGCGCCGTGTTGCTTCTGTACACGTCGAACATAATCCGACCCGTTCAAATGGCGCTTCACAAATTATTACCACACCGTAATCGCCCGTAATTATTTAAACGTCCCATAAAGCTGTGACAGAAGGAATTGTAAATCAAAGAATACTTAATCGTTCTCGAAAACTGTACGCGGGTAGGTAATAATTTCGCATTTATCATTTCTAAATTATTTAAAAATCAATTCTTCTGATTCGTGCCGATTCTACATAATGTAGGAGGATAGGAGCGAAAAAAATAAGATTGTGATTCAAATCGTATGCTTCAAAACATTCATCCATAGGGCACAGCTTAAAGGATACCTTTGCCATTTAAAAAAAGTATTTCTAATTCTCCACGAGTATAGGTATACTGTCTATGGCGTCTACTTTATAATCGCATATACGATATCTCTTAACTATGGAGGGTAGAGGAGTGGCAAGGAGTGCCATCTTGTATAGGGGACAAGTTGAAAAGTGGTCACCTGCAAACAACAAAGTATTATTGGAAGAATCACCATAATAGCGCTAGTATAGAAAATGGAAACGATATGTATGTCGGAGAAACCACAGTTACTAACACCATCGTCAGACATCGTAGGGGCGAATAGGGTGATCGAACTAAGAGTATTGAGTACTCCAATCACGTTTGTTGTCTTAGAACAATTTAGAAATCTTCTCTTGACGTTAGCAAACGAAAACGAATGACAGTTCTTCGGACGGAGGCACCGCTCTACGAGAAGGCTGGTTGGTAAGTGTGATAGTATCTACGCGCCTCCATCGGCTAGGCTCTGTCGTAGCACGAAGTTAGCCGAGTTCCGATGATACCGCAATCGTGCTGCTATCTCTCGGGAACCGGATCTTCTCAGTGGGTCGCGTTTCCGGTTCGGTGGTAGATTCTGCGAAGCCCGGCTTTTGTTAGGGTTCGCGTTAGCAACGTCGTTAGGTTTGAGCCCCGTGAGCTCACCTACTAGTTAAAGTTAAGCTGATATAGCCTCTCAAGGCTCTCAGCTTAGGTAGGAAAAAAAAAGTGTGAATTATGGTAATCTATGGTGCTGTTTCTTAAAAATCTTTCCACTAGCAAACTTCCATCCTTCCACTATGGCGCCACCTTATTTTGCTCCCTATCAGCATCATCAGCATCATCTTAAGCCTTACAGCCCAGGGTGGGCCTTAGCGAGGTCCAGTATGTCTCTCTAGACTGCTCTGTTCAGCGCTTTCTCCTTCCAGTTCTTGACATCGATAACTTTGAGGTCCTGTTCTACGCCATTTAACCATCGGAGTTTAGGCCTGTCACGAATTCTGTGGCCCTCTGGCTTGATTTATAGTAGTTAAGTCCCTTTCAGCGGACACTTTTTAATACACTGAGACGGTGCTTACTTCTACCCTCCGTACTCGAAGCAAAGATATCGAGTTCACGACAACACCAGACCACAGGCACGCAAATCAATTTAAAAAAAAAATTCAATTGTAATTCAAAAACAACACCAAAAGCACGTATCTCACCGCAAGGGGTGGTGTACAATGGCGCCCATGACGCGAGAACGTGTCACAACGATAATTACGTCAGCGGACTACCCGCAGTGAAGTTCGGTAATTGTTTTATAGTCCGATTTTAATGATGTTCCGTATTATTTGTCTTTAACGCTTTGAAGTGTATTTTTTTTTACAAAATTATAAGGCCTTCACGGTGATGACCGTGATCTAAGAGGTCTTTTTGACGTGACAACGTCTTATAATTCGATGGAGCCGGCTGCACGCACGAAAAAACATAACTCATGCGGCGTTACCTCGCTCTGAGGCGTTCCATTTAAGGCTTGAAGTGCAAGCGAGAGCGCGCAACGGGCGACAAAGAGGCACAATCGGCATCCGCGTTCGGCAGCGTTCGACATCTGTCTCTCTCCTACTTGAGTGAGCGATGTATCCGCGTGGACAGCTGCTATACAATAATACATTTACATGTTTTCGTCAAGTATGAAATTCAGTGAAAAGTGAATGTGGTGTCAATTGTCCATACAAAATATCTATCAAACAAATAAAATTAAAATTTTCTTTTGAAAAATGAAACCATTCCATCAGTATTTTCTTATGACGTTGTCACGTTCCACTATCGTCAGTAAGCCGACTTTACAGACAACCGATTATTTTTTCCTACCTATCTGAGAGCCTTGAGAGGCTATTTCAGCGTAACCTTAACTAGTAGGTGAGCTCACGGGGCTCAAACCTGACGACGTTGCTAACACGAACCCTAGCAAGAGCAGTGCTTCGCAGAATCTACCACCGGATCGGAAACGCGACCCACTGAGAAGATCCGGCGAGAAACTCAGCGGTCTGTATCTGTGGGTTAATTCGCTCGTCGAGCCCTTCGTCGTAAGCGACGGGTTCGACGAGGACGGTGACCGGTGATAAGGTCAATGATAACGATAATATAAGGCACGCTTACAGAAGGTACCTAAATTAATATAGGGTTTCTTACTTGAAGAATAGTATATATGTACTGGTACATAATGTACTGGTAACATAATACACAATAAACTCGAAAAACTACTTATTAACTTTTTTTATACAACCTATATATTTATATTGGTTTAGGACTCTGCGATTACTGGCTGAACTATTAAAAACCGTCGGAGCATGAGGTTTAACTCGTTTGAAAAAAAAAAAACATTTGGTATTTTCCCAAAACTTTGAAAACTAACCTTTCGCCTAATTACAGGGCGGTGTGACGGCGCTTAATTTTTTTTACTTTAAACTTAACTAATGATTAAAATATTATCTGTTCAAATTGAATTCGTAGGACATTCTAGAATATGTGGATAATAAATAGAAGATCTGATATAAACCAGTATTCATGATAGCTTTTAAATCAATAATAATCAAACAAGAAATCTATGCTTATTAAAAACCTAACAACAAATAGCCAACATAGAGAAAGCCAACATCTTTCCGAGAAACATTCGCAAAACAACACTTGTTTTTAAAAAAAGAAAAAAAAATTGAGCAAAAGCGCCACACCGCATCGCGTTTCTGAACGCACTCAATAAATTACAATGCCTAATCACCTCTAATTGGGATGTGTCGTGACCCAACTTAACCTCGGGTCGCGTTGAAATAAGAACAAAATAATGCAAACATAATGATACGTGATGTTTCTGAACGAAACTTTTAATTTTCGAACGTTAAGGCCGCTCTCCACGGGCTGTAATTATCGCCACGTTTCCGAAACTTAAGTATAAGGATAAAGATATTAATAGTTATATGCGTGTTTGTTTTTTTCCCCCTTGATTTATTTATTTTCTTAGATCCAGTGAAATTAGTGCTTTGTGTATCATTTATGGGTCCACTAATGGTTGTAAATGCGTGTGACCGTTTTTTGGAATTTTTCACGGCCCTGACCAGTGTACTTTTTGTGTTTATTTATTAATAAAAAAAAAAAACTTTAAATTTACTAAAAACTAGTCTAACAACATCTTGCAATGCAACGAAGCGCTTGTTACATAAGATAATATCAGCCTCCGATCGTTTGAAAAACGATAAATCATTTACCATATTTCATACAAGTTAAGATAGGTCTGCAATTTGCATGTTACCCCCGACACAAGTCTATACGCACGCTTCACTAATTGAGCCATTTCACAGATAAGTAGATAAAACACGGAACCCTATATTATGCGTATTATTTGCATATAATAACTTTGGGGGCGACATATTATTTTGCGGCACACGAAAGATTCTAAGCACCAGATGCGATGCGGACTAAATCACGCTCTGTTGCCCAAAATATACAGTTTAAGGTCGTTTGGAGTTTCCAACGTCTTGGAGTGATTAGTGTTGAGTGCTTATGGCCATAGTCTACCCTAGGGAAACGTTGATGCGGTTATGCAGATATTTTAATGACACTCGGTCGAATATCGCAGCGTTTTTATTGCGTTTTGGATTTTCGCATTATATTTTACGACTGCTTCGAATATTTGTTTAAGATGACATGAAGTAGGCGTTCGCACACTTACTCCTTCTTTTTTTTTAAATATATTTTGTACACACAGCTGTTAGAAAAGACACGTCAATAAGGATACAGAGTACAAGGGCACTACTTATTTCTTGTTGAAATCTCTTCCAGTAGGCCCGCAAAAGGAAAGAAGAATTAGGAACACAAACCTAGTGCATACAGTAAACATTACATATAGTAATATATACATACATATTACAAGATACAAAACAATATAGATACATACAAATACACACACACACACACACACACATACATATATTTAACATACACACATATACTTACTTTATATTATAATACATTATACAAATATATAAAATTTATTTAAGATGGTAAGGATAAATAATGTTCCTTAACAGATTTCTTGAACGCTGCTATGGTTTTGCACGCTCGTATGCTTGGAGGGAGGGAATTCCAAAGTATAACTGCTTGTAGAGAAAACGATTTTGCGTATCGACGTGACGTGAATCACCGGTAAAGATAATTTATTTGAATTTGATAGTATTTTCGAGAATTTAATTCGGATATGCGACACTATTCACAAAAAAAAAAAAAACAATATTAATATTTGTGTATATATATTTGTGTATGTATCTATATTGTTTTGTATCTTGTAATATGTATATATTATTATATGTAATGTTTACTGTATGCACTAGGTTTGTGTTCCTAATTCTTCTTTCCTTTTGCGGGTCTACTGGGAGAGATTTCAACAAGAAATAAGTAGTGCCCTTGTACTCTGTATCCTTATTGTCGTGTTTTTCTAACAGCTGTGTGTACAAAATATATTAAATAAATAAATTAATTTGTAAATGTGAGTATTTATAAAACGACGAAAAAGTTCGGTAATTTTATTTATTTATTGCCCTTATAGGCAGACAAGCCCGTGGACATCAGCAATGCCAGGGGCATAGCTAAGTCCCTGTGTACCGTTAGTAGTAGTAACTTCAGTTAACAAACAGACTTATAAATAATATATGTACTCCGTGCCTTCTTGAGAAAATGCTTGCGTATATTATTGGTGATAGGACCTCTTGTGAGTCCGCGCGGGTAGGTACCACCGCCCTGCCTATATCTGCCGTGAAGCAGTAATGCCTTTCGGTCTGAAGGGTAGGGCAGCCGTTGTAACTATACTGAGATTTTAGAACTTATATCTCAAGGTGGGTGGCGCATTTACGTTGTGGATATCTATGGGCTCCAGTAACCACTTAACACCAGGTGGGCTGTGAGCTCGTCCACACATATAAGCAATAAGAAATAAAAAAATATTACTTACTTTCTCTAAATATCTATAATTATCTTACTCTTTCCTCGGACATATTTTTATATGCATACCTAGTTTTGTCATTTTTATTGCTTAGATAGGTGAACAAACTCTCGGCGCATCTGGTGTGGGCCTGGAACTCATAGACATCAACAAAGTAAATGCCGCCACCCACCTCGAGACATGAGTTCTAAGTCTCAATTCTAAAGTACAACGGGTGCTCCACCCTTCGGGCCGAAACGCATTGCTACACGCCAGAAATAGGCAGGGGGATAGTTCACAAGCGACCCTACCAACAGTGATTACGCTAATTATAATTATATCTTCATCGTGGATATCATTCGCGGAAAACACAACACAAAAATCGTTACAAAAATCGGGTCTGTCTTTTTTTTCATATCTAAATTGGTAGCCTTAGGCTATGCCATCGTCACCGAGCCAGTAGGTGAGCTCACGGAGCTCTAACCTGAGGACGTTGCTAACTCTTGCCCTAGCAAGGGCAGGGCTTGGCATAATCTACCACCAAATCAGAAAGGCGACCCACTGAGCAGATCCGGCAGGACCTATCAGAATCTACCACCGAATCAAAAAGACGACCCACTGAGAAGATCCGGCCTGACCTATCAGAATACCACCGAATAGGAGAGACGACCCACTAAGAAGATCCGGCAGGACCTATCAGAATCTAGCACCGAATCTGAAAGACGACCCACTGAGAAGATCCAGCCTGACCTATCAGAATCTACCACCGAATCGGAAAGACGACCCACTGAGAAGATCCGGCCTGACCTATCAGAATCTACCACCGAATCGGAAAGACGACCCACTAAGAAGATCCGGCAGGACCTATCAGAATCTACCACCGAATCGGAAAGACAACCCACTGAGAAGATCCAGCAGGACCTATCAGAAACTACCACCAAATCAGAAAGGCGACCCACTGAGCAGATCCGACAGGACCTATCAGAATCCACCACCGAATCGGAAAGACGACCCACTGAGAAGATTCTGCAGGACCTATCTCCGGCACAGTCGCATCGCTCATTATAAATGCTTCGACCATCTTATCCTTTAGGCCACTTCGACGATAATCAAATTCCCAATTCAATCGAGATTTCGACGACATATCTCAATTCACGTGGCGACTCTAGTCCGTTCTTTCAGAGGGATCTTTATCAAAAATCTTGTTAAGACCGCAAATTTCGTGGACTAGGGTACTCTAACAAGCTTACTATTAGCTCCTGCGTCCCGTGAGGATTCCATGTGTTCATGGGAAAAATAAGGAATAAACGTCCGTCGTCGATACGGGTACATTAGCCCTCGGCGCGATTGAGCACAAAAATCAACACTTACATACCTACCCCGTGAATGGAAGTTGTTCATTTTGGAGTGTCATTGATTTAGAACGAATTGGATGTGGTATTTTATACTTTTCACAAACACTTTCAAATTATGGTTTATGATATTTATAAAATTGTAAATAAGGTTTTTTTTTAAATTATGTTGAGAAAACATTATAATTTACGAATTATTAAAAAAAAGTATCACCATTATTCCTCCAACAGACTTGTTTCACATTTACTTATTTGATTAATATCTATTATCTCTTAAGAGCTAATTTGCCTTAATATATCTTAAAAAAAGAAAGAATATTGATTAATAGTAAGCCTTGTTTTTAGCCCGCATGGGTTTCTACCAGTTTCCTCACATTAAGCAAACATTGTATGATGAACAGGTTTTTTTGCTAAATATAAGTATGATTATTATTAGTCTCACACAGAGAACCTTAAAAGGCCGTGCGTGATTTGTTCCCGGTTATTTTTATTGTACAAACACATCCACTTACATTCATACGTTCATGTTCTACTAGGATTAGGATGTCTGAACGTCAAGTGTCACTCAGTTTTGTTGACGCTGCAGATTAGCCGATGACCCTACTGTATAAGGGATACTATGAATATTATCGAGAATACATTTTCAATTGTGAACATCAAATAAGAGAGTTTTGTTTGTTTGAGTTCATAATTTTATTACCAGGGTCTGTGCTTACCACGAAACTATTTTTTTTTATTGCTTAGATGTGTTGACGAGCTCACAATCCACCTGGTTGTTAAGTGGTTACTGGAGCCCATAGACATCTACACCGTAAATGCGCCTTGAGATATAAGCTCTAAGGTCTCAATATAGTTACAACGGCTACCCCACCCTTCAAACCGAAACGCATTACTGCTTCACGGCAGAAATACATCAGGTTTGAGCCCCGTGAGCTCACCTACTAGTTACGACGACGCTGTTAAAGCCTCTCAAGGCTATCAGCTTAGGTAGGAAAAAAAAGCAGAAATAGGCGGGGTGGTGGTATCTACCCGCGCGGACTCACATGAAGAAGTATGCTAATAGAAACAAGTACTGTAGCTAGTGAAGAAAGTAATTGGATTGAAATATAGAGGATAGGGCATGACTTCCAAGTGGCTTAAAAGATAAGACGCCCGGTGTATACTACTAGTATTGAGCGATGCGACCATGACGGTATTCGAATCCCGCAGGCAGCTACCAATTTTTCAAAGCAACCGTCGTTGGACGTGACAAATCCGTCTCATTTCTCAAATTGAATGACGGTATTTATTCATTCATTCATACATTCATTCATTCATTCAATAATTCATTCATTCATTCAATCCGGGTAAGAAGCTCTGTCCGCTCCGTGTGAATAATCAAGAGAATTCTCTAATACCTAATGAAAATACTGTGAAAATTAATACACTTTTACAGGCAATGGAATTTGCTTATTGACCCCCTAATGTATTTCACTTTATTTTTTGAACTTTTTGGATCAGTAAATCCTTTCGATTGGTTGACGAACTCACGGCTCCGCTGTTGTTAAGTGGCCACCAGAGACAATAGACATCGACAGTATAATTACGTACCCGTGCGAGATTACAAGACCCTACCACCAGTATATTTGAATATTCAAAGAAGCTGGTGAATTGGATATTGACAAATTCATAATTTAAGTTGAAAAATAACGCGAATAATTATTTTACAAAGAAGGAAAACACTCCATCCACACTTAATGGCAGTTTTAAACAAGCAAGCATCAGATCAAACTGTTTTTTTTTTTTGAAAGCGGACAATCATGCTGCCTAATTTACGGTTATTCGACATGGTCGCCGCTGGACATCAACAATGACAAACCGAGCTGACTCTACGACTCAGATATCCAAAGCATTGCAGCTCTTGCGGGGCAGATAGAAAGTTTTTTAAACGGATCGAACCACAAAAAATCTTTCAATTCTATCGACCTTTCGACAACTCAATACGTATCTTGATTAATAGTTCGTAAACAACTATAATTAAACTTTAATTATCGGCTAAGTCCATTACGGATCGCACACGGTAAGATGGCGCCTGAAGCTACACACTAAATACTCTTTCTATCGATCAATGGTTGCTGATGAAAGATATCATCTTTTACTCTGTCACGGCCATTTTAGTTTCTCATACGAGAGCTCGCTGGTTTAAGATAAGGCCTGTACTTGTTATCAATTTACCTACAATCTATTCGTAAGGCTATAAACCTATCTATTTTGTCAAAATTTAGGCAACACTATGTTTTACACATTTGTTTGGTTAGTTACGTCTATAAAATATATTTACACTTTTTCACAACTGGGAGCCTGGCCAACGTGTAATCTAATATATAAAATTCTCGTGTCACAGTTTTCGTTGCCATACTCCTCCGAAACGGCTTGACCGATTTTGATGAAATTTTTTGTGCTTATCCGGTATCTATGAGAATCAGCCAACATCTATTTTTCATCCCCCTAAATGTTAGGGGTAGTCCACCCCTAAATTTTTTTTTTTTTAATTTAGACAAAATTTTTAATTTCTATTTTTTTATGATACAACATACAAAAATACATAAAATCCTCAATTTTCACCCTTCTACGATCAACCCTTATTTTTTACTTGCTAATTAAAAACTAAATTTTCGTTCAATCGTAGCTTGCCAGCCATGTTTTTTTGGTTTTATTTGTGTATCAATAGTATGTTCAGTAGGTCTGAGAATCGGCTACTATCTATATTTCATACCCCTAAGTGATAAGGGATGTCCACCCGAGGTATAGTCCCCGGCACGTAACTTGGCAAGAGTCGCTAGATGCGCAGAAGTCGTTTTTTAGGTCTCTTTGGTTGTCAAGCGGGACGCGGGGAAAGACGTAGCAGCGTTCCGAGCGCGTGATTGATAAGTCAGTCGACCCTCCCCTCCCGCACCGCGTCCACGTTCCGTTCGCTCCCGGTTACACATGCGCCTACTAAAGTTGTAGGAACCCTTTGTTTATATTGAGTTTTTGTTACGAGTTGTTATTACTGTTTTAAATTTAGTTTTTGTCACGAGTGTTATTGTTTTAAATTTGCTTGCAATGGCAGGACCAAATACCAATGACCATAATTATAGTCGATTCAGTCACTGAGCGTTTTATTATTTACGCCAGTGACGACAGCGACTCTTCGTTATGTCGACGATGAGGAGCCAACTCCTTCCACCAGCTCAGGTGCTACCATAAATTTAATCCAAGGGGTAGCACTATTAGAANCGACGATGAGGAGCCAACTCCTTCCACCAGCTCAGGTGCTACCATAAATTTAATCCAAGGGGTAGCACTATTAGAAAATGATAGTGACGACGGCGACACATAATTTTTAATATTAAGTATATTTTTTTAAATAAAATTTTTAACTTTTAATTGTATTTTATTTATAACACCTAATACACTTCACGAATTCCTCTCTTTTCTTTAAATTTCTTCTAAACACACAGGCTTAAAAATAAATTATGGCAAATAAAAAATTTAATAAAATAAAATTAACATATATGCGGGAAATAAAAGTGACAATTTTTTTGTTGCAATGTACACTATGCGCGACATTACCCCCACTACACCAAAACCTTGCCAACTTACGTGCCGCTTACTATATTATGTGATTGAATGAGGTTTGTGAGCATTTTATATATTAGACTAGAATTTCCCTAGAAATCTTATTTAAGGCAACACAACGTTTGCCGGGTCAGCTAGTCTACTATAAAATTAACAGAAAAGTACACAAATGCCTGAAAATGTCCTAATATAACGTAAAGTCATTTAGTGCAGCTAGGTTTACCGCTATTATTGTTAAAAATCATAAAATAAACTAATAACAAAATAACATAACTTAAAAATAATAATTTTAAAATCAGTGTATCAACTACGATAATATTTTTATTTATTTAGCAACTGAATTTAAATCTATGAATTGAATAATACACCGACCGAATTTGAAAGATTATTTTCGCAGGAGAATTCGAATTTCAAAATTCACACTCAACTTTGCCAGAGACACTCATGACAATTTCGAACTCCACGGAGGCGTGAGATCAAACGACCGTGGACAATTTCGCGTGTCAAAGATCTCTATCGTGTTGTCTGTGGTACGGACACGTGTCGCGTTGCGGTCACGTGCCGGTGTTTGTACGTCCCTTTATTAACTCGTTGAGGGTAAACGGGATCTTATCAAAGATCTGACTCTGATGCGTTACGAGTTAAGGTCGAAAATTCAAGTGGAATAATCTCTGGGGCCGTGTCAGCGTCCATCTGACGCAGATGCTCATGAGACACGGATGCTTCGGTAAGCATTTGCACTATGTTTTTTTTTATTGCCCTTGTAGGCAGACGAGCATACGGGCCACCTGGTGGTGAGTGGTTACCGTCGCCCGTGGACTTCAGCAATGCCAGGGGTAGAGCCAAGCCGCTGCCTACCGCTTAATAATCTCCACAAGTCTCGAGCCTCGTTGCCATTGAATAACCTCATTCATTACCTGTGGCAGACATCAGGGCATATAATCGGTTCTCTCCCAACGCCGTACCTTCGTCGTTCATACAGGACCCGATACTAGTCTGCAAGAAACCATACCATTTCTCTAAAAAATGTGGTAGAGGGAATAAAAATATTTATAATTCTATATCCATCATTACAGTAGCAGAAGGAAGATTTTCGCCTTCACTCTTTAACTTTTAAGTCATTTCATATTAACTGCATAACCTTTTTAGTTCTTAAACTTACGAGAGAGCAAAACAATGAGTTAGTGCCCTGGTCGTTTCTTGCATAGAGCAACCGGGTAATAAAAAAATTTGACTCAACTTGATAGTAAAATGCTCCCCGCCCTAAAAAAATTATTATGAATGCTGCCGAGTTTTTAAACTAAAGTCCAAATAGCTTGGCAATTATCTTATCTTTTATTTACACGCAGTAAATTTAATAGGTTTTATAACTAAGCTCACTAAAACAAAAAACCATTTCACTTCCCGCCGAAATGCGCGTCCGCCATTTCGCTTCGTGTCGCAAGCTGTCAACATCTTCTGACATGCAATATGGCGGCACCGGCCCGCCTCGAGCGTAACGATTTGAATAATACTACCCGATTAACCATTACCCCAGCTCGTGGATTAAACTCTTGTAATGCAACCGTCAATCCTTACTTTAATGCAATGCTCCAGGTAGTTTTCTTGACAAAAGGAACTGTGCAAGCTTAGGAGTCGTCGCAATAATTTTGCGATAAGTATAATTATAGTAACTCCGCTTCCTATAACTGTAAACTAGAAATTAAAAAAATGTGCGTCTCGGGACGCCTGACAGAAGTGATGACTTAATCTAAATTGAAGTATTCAATATTGAAATTGTTTAACTTGAGAAAAGCTTAGGTCATTACTTACATTTTTTGTATATTAATATAATAATGAAAGGAAATATGTAACATATATGGAAAAATATATATAAAGAGTTAGGAGTTACATACATTCTCCGTACCGCTGCCATATGCGTGAGAGAAAGAGACGCCAGACAGACTGGTGCCGTAACGCGTTACGTAACGAAGCGATATACCCTCCCATAAGAAGTTAAAACTTAAAAACTAAAAGTGTTTTATTATTTGGATGGGTGGAAGATCTCGCAATCCTCCTCGTGTTAAAAGTCCATAGAGCTATTGGAGTTTTAGGCTACATGAGCCAATAGACATCTAAAGTAGTGATTATAAATGCCGCTATCCAACTTGAGACAACAGTTCTAAGTCTGTTTTAATAGTACAAAGTCTTATCGATGCCTTACTTAAAAAGTTAACTTAATCATTTATTAGTCTTATCGTAGCCCCTATAATTATATAATCGACCCAGACAATGGGATAACGCAAAGCACTGTCATCATAAAGATGTCTTATCGGAATCTCCCGATCCAATCTCGGTGCTTTTAGGCACTCCAAGCAATGGTCACCGTCCTCATCTAACTCGTTGGATAGGAAGCAAAATTCGACGTGTAGCCTAGCCCATAGACACAGCCCACTGCGTTTCTCACCGGATCTTCTCAGTGGGTCGCGATTCCGATTCGGTGGTAGATTCTGCGACGCACTGCTCTTGTTAGCGCCGGTGTTAGCAATTATATCAGGTTGAGCCTGTGAGCTTATCTATCCGATAGTAGCTGGAATAACCCTTTAGACTTAGAGAGAGATATAAAAAAAAACTTCAGAGGTGTCAAGGGACACCCGGATGGAACGAAGTTCCTTTCGATTAATTAGTGAAGGAATTGTAATTTTTTTTTTAAGTTATAATAATAAATTACGGCATTATGAAGAAGAAAAAACAATACTATGAACTAAATAACTATTGTTGAAACGCTATCTCGAGAAACTGTACTCATTACGCGGACCAATCGGATACGAGCAATGTCACGCGATAAGCGCCTACACGTTGATTGGTCAGAATGACGGATCTAAAAAGTGTCGTGACAACTTTTCGTAAGAATTTTTTCCGTCTAGCCCCCTTTCACAACGCGCGATAAGGAACTTCGTTCCAAAAAAAACTTCAGAGGTGTCAAGGGACACCCGGATGGAACGAAGTTCCTTTCGATTAATTAGTGAAGGAATTGTAATTTTTTTTTAAGTTATAATAATAAATTACGGCATTATGAAGAAGAAAAAAACAATACTATGAACTAAATAACTATTGTTGAAACGCTATCTCGAGAAACTGTACTCATTACGCGGACCAATCGGATACGAGCAATGTCACGCGATAAGCGCCTACACGTTGATTGGTCAGAATGACGGATCTAAAAAGTGTCGTGACAACTTTTCGTAAGAATTTTTTCCGTCTAGCCCCCTTTCACAACGCGCGATAAGGAACTTCGTTCCAAAAGTGTCGGCACGCATACTAGACCCAAACAAGTCGGTCTATACTTCCAATATAAAATATCTCTCACGAAACTCCAACCGGGTATTCAATTCGGACCTCGTGGAACTACAGGGTCTCCCATTCTTTATTTATTTTCATTAATTTTTTATAGCCAAACGAAAATTCTATATTTAACAAAATCTAACGACGAGTTGCAAAACGTATAATTAAAAACAACTTTTGAAGTTATCATCTTGCATTTAATTTAAAGTTACACTTCGCTTAGGATGAAAGAGATCAGTGTATTTTTTATATTCTTTTGCATCTTTAAGACGTGTTACATATAATTTCGTTCATTCTCATGATTGTGTCAGGCTTAGAGTCCATATTTAATTATTATTTATGAGTGAAATTATATATAATAGTTTTATACAAAATAACAGAATTCAATACATCAAACATTTTATAGTTACTTGTAATAAATACATCAGTATCTTTACTTGTACATACGAGTGTATTATTAGAGTTGGTAAATAATTCTTAACAGTATTTTCTTCCGTTACCGCGTGTCGTGTCGTTTTAATTATCACTATAATCTTACTATAAACTATAACTTAATTATCACTATATCACGACGTCTTATCCTTTAGGCCACGACGACTTCAATTACATACTTCCATTATTCTCTTTTAAGTCGTCGTGGCCTAACGGATAAGACGTCCGGTGCATTCGTGTTGAGCGATGCACCGATGTTCGAATCTCAGGCGGGTGTACCAATTTTTCTAATGAAATACGTACTCAACAAATGTTCACGATTGACTTCCACGGTGAAGGAATAACATCGTGTAATAAAAATGAAACCCGCAAAATTATAATTTGCGTAATTACTGGTGGTAGGACCTCTTGTGTGTCCGCGCGGGTGGGTACCACCGCCCTGCCTATTTCTGCCGTGAAGCAGTAACGCGTTTCGGTTTGAAGGGTGGGGCAGCCGTTGTAACTATACTGAGACCTTAGAACTTATATCTCAAGGTGGGTGGCGCATTTACATTGTGGATGTCTATGGGCTCCAGTAACTACTTAACACCAGGTGGGCTGTGCGCTCGTCCACCCATCTAAGCAATAAAAAAAAAAATCCTTTAAATAGCGCAAAAACAACACGTAAAAGGTCAAACTTTTGATGAATATAAACAATTGGTAAAAGTTCAAAATACTGAACATAAATCAACCTATAGTAAATATACATAAGTGTACATTTAAAAGTTAAATTACATGCAATGCTCATTTCGTTTTATATATTATAATTTTATTCTATGTTTATTCTATTAAATTTACAATAAACATTGTATTGATATTACACAATGTTATATCATTTTGCAAGTCATTAGTGAATTGAGGCTAAATACACATTAGTGTAGAAAATTAGGTGTTTTTTTTTATTGCCCGTGCAAGTAGACGAGCATACGGCCCACCTGATGATGAGTGGTTACCGTCGCTCATGGACGTCAGCAATGCCAGGGGTAGAGCCAAGCCGCTGCCTACCGTTTAATACTCTCCACAAGCCTCGTTTGAAGAAGGACATGTCATAGCGCTCGGGAAACACCGTGGAGGGGAGCTCATTCGAAAGCCGCATGGTACGTGGCAAAAAAGATCTCTGGAAACACACTGTGGATGAACGTAATGGCTCCAGGTAGTATGGATGAACTCTACTCCGGTGGTGGGCGGTGCGATGGTAAAAACGAGATGATGGTATCATCTCAAACATTTCTTCAGAGCACTCCACCTGTCCACCTGTCCGTAGGATGTTTGTAATAAATAATTTTAGTTGATTAAGTAATTAAAAAAGGGACTTTACAAAAAAAAACTGGAGATTTTTAAGCACAGTGTTGGGGACCTATATTATTTATTTTGCGTTTAAGCGTACATTTAATCATATTCGTTGAAACCGATTACAAATAATAAGACATAATTAAGTAATTAAATTTAAAATTGTTACGTTTTTCTGCCAAGCACGTGAAAGCCTCCCGAATAACATATCATTACAAAACGCGTGACCAAAAATTACAGTAAGTTTTTTTTATTTTATTTAATCAAAAAGAAATAACGACCCACACGTCCGTCATACGTGAACGTCAAAAGCATAATGTTCGATAATTCTAAATTCAAATCTGTAGAAGTCGTCAGTAATTGGTCGTGCACGGGCCTGGGTTGCCAGTTATATAATTAGAAAATGAAAGGGTGGCGCGCACGCAGCCCGCGGCGTGGACACTACTATCGTTCACCATCGCGACCATAGCCTTTAGTGAAGACCAGTTTATCGATAATCGGCATCTTAAAAATATTAATAAGAATACTTAGAATACTGTGCGACCGGTAAGTAACATGTGATGATTTTCATCAATACTAAACTGCTTATTACAGAAACTTACAATAATATAATTATTAGATTAATAACATATCCACAAATGGCCTATAATACCAACTCGACCAGTTTCTCGATGTTTTTCTAGAGGTTTCCATTATCCTTTTTGTCGTCTTGGTCAAGAACGAAGTTAACCCGCAAATCGAGTAAGTACACACACTAAGCACACATGCGTGATTAAACTAAATAAAGATTCTTTGTAATGAACTAACTTGTTTATCGCTTCATTCGTGAACCGTTCACATAATATAGATAGCTGTCATAAGAAAAATTATATCAAACAAGTGAAATTTATGTTGAAAGAATCGTAATGAATCATTGTATTACACACAGTCTTTAGAAAACCTTACTGACTTGTCGTTTTACTTCACTTTTGGATTCATCAACAAAGAGAAGATGTTCCATCGAATAAAAATCCTCTGAAATTGCTGAGATGAAATTACTCGGTAGACCAACGCCGGTCCCAACATTTTTGTTCGGAATTTGTACTTTTTTTCTGTTTAGATGAGAGGACGAGCTCACAGCCCACCTGGTTTTAAGTGGTAACTTTTAGCCCATAGACATCTACAACGTAAATGCGCCACCCACCTTGAGATATAAGTTCTGAGGTCTCAAGTATAGTTACAACGGCTGCCCCACCCTTCAAACCGAAACGCATTACTTCTTCGCGGCAGAAATAGGCAGGGTGGTGGTACCTACCCGTGCGGACTCACAGGAGGTCCTACCACCAGTAATTACGCAAATTATAATTTTGCGGGTTTGATTTTTATTACACGATGTTATTCCTTCACCGCGGAAGTCAATCGTGAACATTTGTTGAGTACGTATTTCCTTATAAAAATTGGTACCCACCTGGGATTCGAACACCGGTGCATCGTGCACTTTCATTCCAATAAAGAAGCTAAAAAATTGATCGATTCTTGGATAGCTTCAAAAGACACATCGTTTTTCCGACGCGGAATTCATATACTGCAAGAAACATGGGAGAAAGTGTTTTTGTTCCTTTTAATTTAAATAAATCTTTTATTTTAAAAAAGAAACAGCAATAACTTATTCAAGGTCCTAATATGTTAGAGTTAATGTTAGTAATATTGGAAATAAAAAACAAATATCGATCGATAATCCGAAGCACATCACTATAATAAAATATCCCCTCCCTCTAGGGCATATGGTAACATTCTTTATATTCGAATATTAATAAGGAGTATGCAACATTACACCGTATTTCACATCGGACAACATCATATTTTACGTCTCGTTCTAACAAATACAATGTTTATATGTCGGTGCTCTTCAGCTGGATAGAATCAAAACGTTTTTAAATAATTTATTACTATAATCATGAAGGTGTATTTATAGTTACGTGATTTGTTTTGGCATGACGCAAAGGCAAATCTGCCGGGACGTGGTAATAAGCTCAACGGTGGTAACTGTCGGTATGACCATGAAATTCGCGACAGTCGATTTGTCGAGGACTTCGATAATAAGTCCGCTTTAAAACGTAAGCTATCACAAAAGTTTCCTACTTTTAAAACGTGCTCTCAGTGACCTTTCTTGAGTGCAAACACCACCGTCTCGTTATAAATTGGTATGTCACAAGCCTTGTCTATGGTGACCCCGGAATCCCGGGAAAACTGCATATCAGGGGTAAGTTTGCGGTAAATATGCAACTGTTGCATGTGACTTAAAAACAGATATGTAGAAGATTGAAAATGTCCAGAAGATATTTTTAAAGGGTACAAGGAGATAATGTAGAATAATTTAATTTCCTTTTATGATTAGTTTACATATATGTTAGTTTACATACTTAACGTGACCATACGTCCCGCTTTGGGCGGGATTGTCCCGCTTTCAGGCTGTCCGTCCCGCTATCTCCAACGATAACAAAAATGTCCCGCTTTCATTTATCTGTTCCCAAATCCTTATTGTATTACAAAATACATACCAAAGTAACTCTGATTTTGCTGTAGAAAAGTAGTTTTTTGTTGCGAAATCTATCTATCTATTTATCTATATCTATACTAATATTATAAAGAGGAAAGATTTGTTTGTTTGTTTGTTTCGAATAGGCTCCAAAACTACTGGACCGATTTGAAAAATTCTTTTTTCATTAGAAGCCGACATTGTCCCTGATGAACATAGGCTACTTTATAAAAAAAAAAATTTTTTTTTTGTTTCATGTGTGTTTTAATGTTTCCGAAGCGAAGCGAGGGCGGATCGCTAGTATATGTATATAAAAATGAATTGCTGTTCGTTAGTCTCGCTAAAACTCGAGAACGGCTTGACCGATTTGGCCAATTTTGGTCTTGAATTATTCGTGGAAGTCCAGAGATGGTTTAAAAGGTAGATAAATATGAACATGCTCGGAATTAAATAAAAATAACAATTTTGATTTCCTTTGAAGTGTCCCCCGTCGGACGGATTCCTTTTGTTTGTTTTAAGTTTATTTTACACAATAGCTTAGATCTTTCTTTCTATCGATTGAGGCACTACGAAATCTGTCGAGTCAGCTATTATTTATAAATATTATTATAAGGGCAAGTTGGTGTGAGAATTAAAATGTCAGTGAAGATAAGGTACCATAATAAATTTTATCAAGTTATTTTTTAAACCATATTTTTTATTTTGCACTTAAATATTACATCTTATCCCGACGTATATATGTAGAGTATATAATATTTATTTATTTATATACGAAATTCCGTAGGCGTCCCACTTTGACACGAAAAAAAATATGGCCACGCTATACATACCTACTGAAACAAAATGTTGAGGCAGAATGAATTGTGAAATGATTTGACACTTTAGATTCCCAAGTAGATATTCGAAATAATTTAATCTTAAAGCCGTCTATCGAAAGAGACATTCAGTTTTTTTTATGGAAATAATCACCGCAAACAAAATAGCAATATGATAACGTCTGTGTTCTGAAATATGCTTATTATTCAAGATCGCGTTTTTCGTCGCGAAATTTATAGCCTTCTATTATATACTAGCTGACCCGGCAGACTTCGTAGTGCCTCAATCGATAAATAAAAGACCTAAACTTTTGTATAAAATTAACTTAAAACAAACAAAAGGAATCCGTCCGACGGGGGACACATCAAAGGAAAAACAAAATTGTTATTTTTATTAAATTTCGAGCATATTCATATTTATTTACTGGACTTCCACAAATAATTCAAGACCAAAATTAGCCAAATCGGTCCAGCCATTCTCGAGTTTTAGCGAGACTAATGAACAGCAATTCATTTTTATATATATAGATAGATATAGATTAACAGCAAAACCCATTTTGTTATTTACAATACAATAAAACACAATGACATGATACGCTAATGAAACAGTTAATCTAAGAATAATAAAATTTAAACGGCACGATCATTATGGTAGAAATTTATCATGCGCTCTGGCAGCACGGGGGTTATTTGAGATTTAACGACATTGAAAAGACTTTTTGGCGGGAAGTCAAACAAGGCGCGCTTTTTTAATTTCGTAATTGAATTTAAATTATTTTCATCTGATATCTAAGTTAATAACTTTAAGTTTTGACGCTCTGCGTCCCATTTAATAAAATGGGACAGCATAGTGACGGGGAAGAGCATTCAGACAAAAAGAAAAGAAAATACGCTAACACCAAAGATGTAAGTNAAATTTTATCAAACCCGTTGTATTTTAAACCAATTTATAGATATATTATTAACACAATAGGAAATGTTTAAAAACAAACGAGTAATGTTAATACTTCAATTTGATACTGTTTTGTTTAATAACTACTTGTAAATTTTTACGTACTCCATGCGTGAAAATTAATTTAAGATAGGCTATAAGGTCTTGTAACCATTGGCCGTAAATAAATTTAAAAAAAAAAAAAATAATAATTGAGATTTAACTTATTGTTATTATCGTTTTTTGCTGCAACGAAAATAATCTGACTAGAGAAGGTCCGAATGATTTTTAACAGGTGCTTGTTTAAATTTATGATCAGCTGTAAATAGTTTTGTTAGATTTTAAGTAATTGATGTGGAATTGTGATTAATTCCAACGAAGTAGAATATCGTTATTTCAGAGTACACTGTATTGCGGGTGAATGATTAATAGCATAATATTGTCTTTCATTTATCGAATTACCAAAAATGTAGTTCTGGTAATACTGATGTTGGAACGTATTCTGATCCCACACTGGTAGATACCACTACCCGGTATATTTCTGCAGTGAGTGATCAAAATCAAATTTTTTTATATGGGTAAAGTATTGAATACTCGCATAGAATTTTACTATCGAGGACGGGTGGCGGCATTTACGGACTTCGGTAGCCCTTTAAAACGGAAGCCTCCGGTTTAAGCCCTTTGAGCTCACCTACACGTTAAGGTGAAGCTGAAATAGCCTCTCAAGAAAGAAACACAGAAGCCGGCGAGAAATCTTCTATAATTATAAAAGAGTACTTATAAAATTTCGGTTCTCCTCGTTGATCTAGCTGGTGATATTGATACCACATCCTCTTAGTTAAATTCCCTTTTTGTAACCACAACACGGAATAGAGGGCTAGCTTCGGGCCGTTCAATGTGGAACGTTTATTATCGTACCTAATCATAATAAGATTACGTTCAAAACAATTTAAGACGATTTTATTGTCAAAATGAAATTATGTGAAGTACGGTACAGTTTGTGGTCATTATAAAATGCCTGTGGAATTTGTGAGCTTCGGGTGTGAGGCCGCGGGCGGAAACAACGACACGTTATCGAAATGCGGTGTGACCAATTTTTTTTAAATTGAGTTTCTACTATTTCAGTATTATTTTCAACTAATAACAATTAGCAAAAGGTAATTAAACTCTAGTAAATTGTTTGAAAAAAAAATTGTAATCATACTGATTTTCCAAGTGCATATTCACACAGATTTTTTTTATTGCCTACAAAGATAGACGTGAATGCGGCCTAGCAAATGGAGATTGGTCAATTTCGCTTATGAACAAGGGATGCAACCTACTCGATATCTACCCCTAAGGCTACAAAGCCTCGTTTGAAAGGACATGTAATAGTGTTTAGAAAACTTACGGACAATAGTATCGCCCCATGCTCATGATATCGATGTTCGAATCCCGAAGGGAAATACCAATTTTTTTATAAGGAAATATCATTGACTTCCACTATCAAATCTGCAAAGTTTATAAACTTGCGTAATTCTTTGTAGAACGTAGGTATTGGAAGCCCGCGCTGTTATAACCATCCAGGATGATGGGAGAGATGTGCTCCGCACTAAACGCTTCAGTTTCCCCCCTTTGCCTTTTCATGAGTTTTGTCTCGTGCGAGGTTTGGACGTTGGTTGTTGAGAGACAGGAGGTTTTAGTCGGTTCGACTCCGACATGCCCCGCCCTCCGTCCCCAGTGAAGGGCGGAAGTCCGGCGATTTCCTCCTGACAAAAAAAAAAAACTCTTTTATAAGAAATCTCCGACAGAATCATTAAAAGCACTTCTACATTTTGCGTCTTCAGATTTGATTCATTTAACTTTATGAAAGCTCTATGAAAGCGAATCAAGATCGGACTTAGATCGATTTTAATTATAAACTTCGAAAATTGTTCTTTTAAGAAAACAGTCGCAGATTCCGTCTATCTCACGGTTTAACAATCGTAATTATTAAAAGATTAAAAGATATCCTCGAAGCGTTTAAAACGCTGGCCACCCTGCGCCTGGTCTCCCGAAGAATCAGATCGCGTGACAAAGCACAAGTCTCGACAGTTTCCTATGGGAACCGACTGATACAAGCCCTAAAACTTCTGACGCATTGCGAGGTATTCGTTTAATAATCTCGCCAAATTGTCCTCAGTTCACACCGTAAGCGAACTTACCGATTTTTTTTTTCATTATTATTTTTTATTTATCTATCTATATCACACGAACGGCCGTTTTCGTCCATTTAATAAACATATTATTATGTTAAGATTGTTATGTTTTTTTCTTCTTAAATCTTGTAACAGTCGAAAAACAGTCATATTGAGAACTGCCTTCTTATTTGGAGTCGGTTAAAACTTTATATTCTTCTAACCATTCAATAATTCCGATGAGCCAATCAAACGAGCAGAAAATAATTAAATAAACCAAGATCCAATGTTTATGTATTGATGATAATCTAGTCACTATTACTGAACTGATGTTGTGATGATGTCAAGTTAATAAATAAAACATAATAACGAATCTACAAAATCACTTACCCATTGTACATTATTGCCGAAACTTTGAATAGCACTGGCCGACACAAAAAAAACTCAGTTTCGAGTAAATAAACAGTACTGCGCCATAAAATCACGGCAATGAGAGATGACCTATAAGCCATAAATTAATGAAATCCACTGTGGACCTGCACAATGTTTCCAAAAGTATATGAGAAAACTGCTCTGACGGCGGGTAATGCGATTGTAGAATGCGGGTGACGGGATCATTTCCAATTAGAGCATTCTTGATAACTTACTTTACTGGTAGTAGGTCCTCTTGTGACTCCGCACGGGTAGGTACCACCACTCTGCCTATTTCTGCCGCGAAGCAGCAATGCGTTTCGGTTTGAAGGGCGGGGCAGCCGTTATAACTATACTGAGACCATACAACTCATATCTCAAGGTGGGTGGCGGCATTTACGTTTTAGACGTCTACGGGCTCCGGTAACCACTTAAAACCAGGGGGCTGTGATAAAATAAATAAAAACAACAATTCGCAAACCGGCACGTCTTTTCGCATAAAACCGCATCTTACAATACGGTGTGACGATCGACTGACGTAACTTGCAATTATTGAATTTCGGGGCTATCATTCGTTCGGGCTAGGTCAGCTAATATGCACTTTAGTTATACTCGTGACTCGTTTCACTAAGTCGTTCACGATCTCTTCAATATTATGACGTGTAACGTGATGTGTGGGAGGGCGAAACCAAAACGTACGACCCAAGTTTTTCTAAATGATTCTTTTTATTTTTTTACGTTACCAAAACGGTCAAGAGAAATTATAGCATTAATATCTCAAAGTTGAAGATTTAAGGATAGTGTATCCTTTGATTCGGACTAAAGTTCGTGACTCAGGAGAAGGTATCAAATATTGAACATGTATGGTATCACAGGTTTAGATATAAACATAAATATTATTACATAATCTTTTTTTTTAATTTAGAAATGTATTCTGTACTTTTAATTAGGACTTCAATCGTCCCTCAAAGTTGCGTAGGTATTTACGAGCACCACTGACACCGAATGAGCCCAAACCCCTCTGCCGACATATGCAAATAAAATATGCCGCCATTTAAAAAGTACTTATTTTAGTTTTATAACGAATTATCTATGATCTATCAGAGCCTACACCATTGATCGTTTAAAAACAAATAACACAGGTTTCAATAACAAGCTGAAGTAAACTTAACATCAAATATTTACATTGTCATCGGTCTTTGATACTTTTAAAAATTTTCAAATAGATCGGACTTCTTGAATTAAAAAAATCACATGAAAGATGATTCCGTTGCGTATATAGAAACTGTCATAATCATTTAACGTATTTTTTTTTTGTTTTTTTACTTAAGTATGTTAACTGTCCATTACTATGTACCATATTGTAAATACATACATATGTACCAAATCTTTCATCAATATTTTGACGTTGTAATCTTAGTTCTAATTTTAACCTATTCTAACTAAACGTAATCTATAGGTACATATAAATAAAATTGGAGTGTCTGCTTGTAATATTGAAATAATTGTTTTTTACTACATGCATACGGTACCTACACCAAAACAACATTTTTTACAATTTTTGTCTGTCTGTCCATTTGTTCCGGCTAATCTCTGGAACGGCTGGACCGATTTTGACGAGACTTTCACTGATAGGTAGCTGATGATATAAGGAGTAACTTAAGCTACTTTTTTAGACTAGGTTGACCCCGCGGTACGACAATAACCGCGGGTAACATCGCGGGACTCAGCTATCAATAATAAAATTTAATGTTTCCGAAGCGAAGCGAGGGCGGATCGCTAGTTATAAATATAATTCAAAACCGAGTTATTCGGTTCAGACTTTGCGTTCATTTAACCATTTGTACAATTTCTGATGTTTCATTTTTGTTTTTTCTATGTTCATGTCAACTTATTTCTCGTAGGAAATTGTGGAACGAACAAAATAAGCTCGAGATTACTAGCCTTTTATTGTTTTTAATCAATGTTAAAGATTTTTTGGTTAATGATTGTGTATCTTTTTAGCTTGTAATGTGTCATGTGCCTAATAAATAAATAAATAATTACAAAGATCGCCTACTTGGAGAAGAAGCCTAAATAACGCTAGAGTTCATTGTCGTTAGAATACAAATTATTAGAATTAATATTATTATAATTACATAGGTACTAATCTACATCAAACGTATAACCGATAAACCATCGCCCACGTCTATGCTATCTATGCTTTCATCAGTATTTTGTTTTATAGCAACAAATTATTATTCAATTAGTTTTAAAATTACTCGGAAAATACTTAATTGCAAGTAATAAAATATAATTAATTGCATTTCAAAGATAACAGGTCAACGCATACATCCTATTTGTTCAGGGTTCAAGCGTCACCGCACACTACCGGTCACCGTGCTCGCCGAACCCGTCGCTTGCGACGACGGGCTCGACGAGTAATTTACCCCTCAGAAACAGCCCACTGAGTTTCTCGCCCGATCTTCTCAGTGGGTCGCGTTTCCGATCCGGTGGTAGATTCTGCACTGCTCTTGCTAGGACCAGTGTTAGCAATGCTCCGATTTGAGCCCCGTGAGCTCACCTTCGCGTCAAGGTGATGGTGAAATTGCCTCTCAAGGCTATCAGCCTCAAAGGCTATCAGCATAGGTAGGGGAAAAAACCGCACACTGAGAAAACAATGCCGTAAACATTTTACTTAAATTCCCTGATAAATAATGCCCAATCGCATAATACACAGATGATCCCTCATCTCCTTTTTATCATCGCACCTCCCGCCATCGGAGCAGAGTTCATCCATATTATCTTGAACCGCTGCGTTCACCGACAGTGCGTTTCCAGAGGTCTTTCTTGTCACGTACCATCCGGCTATAGAATGAGCTCCCATCCACGGTGTTTCCCGAGCGCTATGACATGTCCTTCTTCAAACGAGGCTTGTGGAGAATATAAAGCGGTAGGCAGCTGCTTGGCTTTGCCCCTGGCATTGCTAAAGTCCATGGGCGACGGTAACCATTTACCATCAGGTGGGCCGTATGCTCGTCTGCCTACAAGGGCAATAAAAAAAATACACCCTGAAATAAAACAAATGTACACATCCTAGTTTCATAAATGAATAATAATAAGGTTCTAAAACAAAACATAACCTAAAAGACTGATCTATACAGTAAGCATTGTCTCCACAAATCTAGTGTTATGTTCTTAACAGCAATATATTATGTATTTTTTTTTTCTTAGATGGATGGACGAGCTTACAGGCCACCTTTTGTTAAGTGGTTACTGGAGCCCATAGACATCTACAACGTAAATGCGCCATCCACTTTGAGATATAAGTTCTAAGGTCTCAAGTATAGTTACAACGGCTGCCCCACCCTTCAAATCGAAACGCATTACTGCTTCACGGCAGAAATAGGCAGGGTGGTGGTACCTACCCGTGCGGACTCACAAGAGGTCCTACCTCCAGTAATTACGCAAATTATAATTTTGCGGGTTTGATTTTTATTACACGATGTTATTCCTTCACCGCGGAAGTCAATCGTGAACATTTGTTGAGTGCGTATTTCATTAGAAATATGCAGTTTTTATGTACATCTCTCGTCAATTTCATATTANGCAGAAATAGGCAGGGTGGTGGTACCTACCCGTGCGGACTCACAAGAGGTCCTACCTCCAGTAATTACGCAAATTATAATTTTGCGGGTTTGATTTTTATTACACGATGTTATTCCTTCACCGCGGAAGTCAATCGTGAACATTTGTTGAGTGCGTATTTCATTAGAAATATGCAGTTTTTATGTACATCTCTCGTCAATTTCATATTAAGTAGAATCGATCGTCGTTCTCAAAGAAATATCTTGCATGTACCTATACTTTTTAGAGAATTTGACATTTACATTACTTGCCTAGATAACAAATCAAAATTTCGTAATAAAAGAATAGTTAATATTTTCTTGCTCTAGCGGGCTTTAGTTTAAATTGACGAGCTATTTATGTTTCATCGTAACATTTTGAACACGCTGATTGTGATTAATTATAGCATTGCAATATTAATTATAATGTTCTTTATTCTTATCTTTTCCTATTTTTAAACACTACGAAGACTTCTTTCTTCTCCGTGGTCAAACAAAATAATTCACAAATATGAAACACATATTTAACAGATTCATGAATTTCGAAATCTTCAAGGTAAATTTACATTAGGTATATTGCATACGGGTTCCGAACACTTACATTGGGATCGTCGGTCTACCAAGCAATTTCACCCGCTCAGTAATCATTAGTAAAGAAATCTTTCCTCTGTTGTTACCGCCAAAAGTTCATGCCCCACCTGGTATTACTGGTACAAGGCAATATTTTTTTAATTTCATGCATTTCAATGGAAATTTAGATAGATTAATATAGAAAGATGTAATCAATGTAAAATATAAATAACCTCCAAAAATTATTGCGTGCGATTACTTGCTCACCCAGATTTTAGAAAACTTGGCAATCTGGATCTGGCATTTTGCAATGTGTATGAACAGAAAAATATTGCAAAGGACTAAAAACAAATAATTCAAAATAAAAGTAAACTACCTGTAAAGTGTGGTTTTCTATTTAAAAGGATACTCATAGTTTTATCAATAATTCGCACTTACCCCCATTATCTATCTACATACTCTACCTGTCTACTTCAAGATATCTTTGGCATTTATTTCCAGTTTTAAAACCATACAATCTTGCAAAAATACAAAATTTCATCCATGACTGCCATCTACCGACGAATAGCTGTCATATGATAACTTTCTACCAGCATGTATTGGAAGATTTGAAGTGTTTTTAAATTTTCTGTATTCATATATTTAAAATTCAAACTACCATGGTGTATTTAAAATAAATGTTGTTTCTCAGTTGTCTACTATCATTAAAAAAATGTAAGACTTCGTTTCCATATTGAAAATGTATGTTTCTCACAAATATTATGTGTAAGCTATGCTTAGCACACTTGTGCTGCTGTCAATTTGAAATTCTCAAATGTCAAACGATAGCTTCACTGTCAAATCGGCGTTTTCGAAAATTTCGCTCGTCATTCGCTCATCAAGACTATTGAAATTAGTGTTAAACAAAAAATGGCTCTACTCGATTTCTGCCGTTTAAATGAAAAAATTAACTTGAAACCCGTTGATTCTCTCGCATCATTCAATAATGACATTACCGGCTACAGTGAAAACTTTGTAAACAGTGCTCAGCTCGCTTCTCCCCCATTTGCGAACGTAAGTAATGTAATTAAATAGAAGAATAAAACATTTTTTTCTGAATAATAATAATAAAAATATATTACACTACAGCCTGCTGAAACCTTAGCACACTTCAACACAAAGGATGAGACTGGAAAGGAAATCAAAATACAGTTTGACCATGGCACCACCACTCTTGGTTTTCGATACAAAGTGAGTTCATAATTTAATATGAAGTACTTTCCCATTAACTATTATTAATTTAAATTAGAACATATGTATAAATAGATATTATTTATAGAATACTCGTTGAATATATGCTTGTTAACAAAACTACTACCATTCTTTCATTTTATATCTTCTGATGTAAAAGATTATTTTTTCAGGGAGGGGTCTTATTAGCCGTCGACTCTCGAGCTACAGGTGGCCAATTTATTGGTTCTCAATCCATGAAGAAAATAGTAGAAATAAACGACTATTTGCTTGGTAAGCATTAAAGACTAAGTTTCTAGAGCATAACTGTTTACTTACACAGAAATAAAAATAATGGAGTTTTAGTTTTACAAATATGAGATTCAAACCAGAAAATAGATTTCTTTAATATCTTTTGCTTTGGAAACATTTTCTATCGCTCATGAATTCAATGAAATTCTTGAAACAATGAATAATAAAATAATGTTTGTCAGGTACTCTCGCCGGAGGTGCAGCAGACTGTGTCTACTGGGACCGAGTACTCGCAAAGCAATGCCGTCTCTATGAGCTTCGGAATAGGGAGCGTATTTCTGTAGCAGCAGCCAGTAAACTCATGGCTAACATGGTGTACAACTACAAAGGAATGGGCCTCAGCATGGGAATGATGTTAGCTGGTATTGACAAGAGAGTAAGTTGTTAATAAGACCACTAGTAGGTACTTACTACTGCCAAACTCTAAATTGATATTAAGAAAATGTTTTTTTGTCCCCAAGAATTGGAAAAAAATTGTCCACATTGATCTCTATTATGAACTTCTCACCACCAATTGTGTCTTGACTGTGTCAAACATATTCATCCTAAATAGTCCTGACAATACATTTAAAAATGTTGAGACAAGTGATCAAACTCATCGTAGGCCACGATGTTAAGTAGTTAATGAAGCCTATTTTTTGAGACATGAGGTCTAAATCTGTTTTATTAATGGCAGCTCCACTCTTCAAACTGAAATTAATTACTGCTTTACAGCAGAAATAGGTTGTGTGATAGTATCTACCCATACAGGCTCACAAGACAATACAATCTTTTATAATATGCTTTTTATGCAATTTAGACTTTCAGCTTTCGGTTTTTTCAATCTATAATTTTAAAAAAAAGCATACCTAAGACAAGTATTTTGTAGTTTCAAATTATATAAGCGAGTATTTTTGAAAATATGTTTATATGTTTTGAAATAGAGTCTAATTGGGTCAAAAACTTTTGGTGGAGTTGTTAATTAAATTTATTGATCATTGATTGCTCATAGTATATATAAGTATTTTTCATTTAATGCAGGGAGCACAACTATACTATGTAGACAGTGAAGGTACTCGCACTCCAGGCAAGGTGTTCTCAGTGGGCTCAGGTTCTGTGTATGCTTTTGGTGTACTTGACTCTGGATACAGCTGGGATCTGTCAGATGAGGACGCACAAGGTTTGTATTATTTTATTCATAACTAGCTGACCTCAATCGAAAAATAAAAGACCTAAGCTTTTGTATAAAATAAACAAAAAGAATCCGTCCGATGGGGGACACATCAAAGGGAAAACGAAATTGTTATTTTTATTTAATTCCGAGCATTTTTATATTTATGTACCTTTTAAACCTTCTCTGGACTTACACAAATAATTTAAGTCCAAAATTAGCCAAATCGGTCCAGCCGTTCTCGAGTTTTAGCGAGACTAACGAACAGCAATTCATTTTTATATATATAGATATACATTTTTACACTGAGACAGCTGTAATTTGATTTGTACCGTTCTGCAGCAAAAATATTTAGGGTGTTCTTACCATTCTAGTTTGTTAAGGACCTTAGAGCTGCTGTTACCACTTCATCTGTTATTCGTAAGTTCTATAATTTATTTATAGAGCTGGGTCGACGTGCGATTTACCACGCTACTCACCGCGACGCGTACTCTGGCGGGATCATAAGAGTGTACCACATCAACGACAAGGGTTGGGTCAACATCTCCAACGAGGATTGCTCCGACCTCCACTACAAGTACCAAGCAGAGAAGGGCATCAAGGATGATCAGTTTTAAATTGTTTTTGTATAAGAAATAAAATGTATTTGTATTTTATGAGTTTTATTGGCGTTGACATACACGAGAAACAATTATCAATTAGTGCCATAAGGGCAACAAGCCCCCGGCCCGTCTGATTCGAAGTGCTTAAACCCTTTAACATGACACAGAATCAATCCAGAAATTTTTCCAAAAAAAAAAACAACATTAAATTCCTTAGATTTACCATAGATAATAAAAACTCATTGCTAGATCTGAAAATTTAACACTCGAGCTATAATTTCCATTTCTTGTTGGACTTTAAGGCCTGTTAATTTTTTTTTATGACTACTTTAAATTTGGGAAGATTGGCATTTTTATTATCATTATTTTAATTCACACTAGATTTTAAAAGAAGACGAATGCCAATGTCAGCCATCACTTAAGATTACAAGATTGTTTTATTTATTAAATAAAGATTCTGATGTTAATGTTAAAATCAAATAGATTTCACCCTACAATTCCACGTAGATACTTAGACCCACAGATATATATACCAGATAGATTTAAAAAAATTCAGCAATGAGAACGACTAGATATTTATTAAAATTAATTAAAGCCTCAAATTAAACAACAGCTTAACAACTATTATGCAATATTTATGACTTTTCATTTTTCCTTTCATTTATCTTCTGAACTGTGACTTCTTCGACGCTCTCTTCAATTTCCCATTCTTTTAATGGTGCTTCTGATAATTTGTAGAACTTTCCATGCTTTCCTATACCTGAAACAAGAATAACTATGCTTAAAAGCTAAACAAATAATATATATATCTAAAAAGCTAAAAATATTTTAAAAAACTTGTTTACAAAGCAAGCTTTTGCATTTGTCATGCTGAAGTTTTAACATAAATAAATAAATAAACGATGTGAAAGTGTTATCTAAATAATGACTATATAATACCTCCTTGAAACTTTTTGACGCCTTCCTCTATATCCAGTATAGCGTTACCTAACAGACTAGTCATGACTGCTTCGTCCCTCATGCTTTCCTCACTGTTCGGATTCAACTGAGAGTTAACTGCTGCTAACTTGTCCATTATTAATGCATTTTGGGGAAACTTAGCCAAGGATTTGGCTAACTTCACGGATTCACCAAGTCCTAAAAAAATTTTTAGCAATTTGTTATTGAAATCGGAAGTCTGGCTGAAGTCTCATGGTACACTCGTGAATGTACTTATCAGAACTGTACCGATAATTTTGAGGTAAAATTTTACTTCAAGATATATTAATTTTTTAAATAAATTGATACTTTTCTCTGTATTATCCTTGAATTTATGATTTATTTAAATTATTTATTTATTTATTTAGCAAGTCATTTTTAATGTGTAAACACTGAGAAAACCAAATATTATTAAAGTCACCGGTTCCTGTAGAAGTAAGTTTGCAAGCCAGGCCCATTTGTTGTGCATCAGTTCCAGAGATTAGCCGCCCCGTCATTATCAAATCGAGAGCTCTTGACAACCCAATCAATGATGTCAAACGCCTTGCACCGTACAAACTTAGTGGGACTCCTAGAAGATTAATTAAAAAAGACCTGTATTACTCTCTCTCACAAAAAAAATCAGGTAGTTTGAAATCTAATAAAAACAAATATCATATTATTCATAGCAATAGACTGCAGACAAGTTTATTGGTTGTTATGATTACCAGTTCTTATAGAAATCACATAGCCCACATTGGGACAAAAGATTTAAGAATTGAAATCTTCTTTGAACCAGGGCACAGATTGCCTCATAAAAGAAAAAGGCAGACTGATGTTTCAGACAAGGGTTACAAAAAGTGATGAAGATCACAAACTTCCTTGTTATACGAAATTAATTTAAAAATCAAGCATGCTATCTTCCTTCTCCTTTCTATTCGAAATTTCAAGTTTATTTTCTTATTTCTAATGTTTTCAAGCCACACCTACCAACTAATTCAGGTGTGCTATTTTATGATTGAAATAAGCTGGAGCAATTTAACTATACTCAATACTCACCAAATCTTCTTCCAAGACATCCTAATACTGCAGTATCTTCAATGACTCGTAGATCACAAGCTAATGCCAGCTCAAAACCTTCCGCAACTGCATATCCAGTGACGGCTGCTATTGTTGGCTTATCACAAAGTGGTCGACGTAACAGACGTGCCTGTGTTTTAAATTTTATGTTAGCGAGAGTTGTAAAAATTTATAAATCTAATCTCAAAATCTGCAAATTGAGTGNACATCCTAATACTGCAGTATCTTCAATGACTCGTAGATCACAAGCTAATGCCAGCTCAAAACCTTCCGCAACTGCATATCCAGTGACGGCTGCTATTGTTGGCTTATCACAAAGTGGTCGACGTAACAGACGTGCCTGTGTTTTAAATTTTATGTTAGCGAGAGTTGTAAAAATTTATAAATCTAATCTCAAAATCTGCAAATTGAGTGTAATTGTAAAATACAGAAAAAACATCTTCAACATACAGCAGCATCCTTTAAACTGTTATAGCCTTTCTCCCCAATTTCATCAATGTCAAATCCAGAGCAGAAAGATCCTCCTTCACCATTCAAAACCAATACTTTGGCTTGATTATCTTTCTCAAAGTCATCTATCGCGGCAGCCATCTCCCTGAGGGTGGCTTCGTCTAGACTATTGCGAGTCACTTGACGGTCTATGTTCAATGTTGTGACTGCTCCGAATTTATCTATTATGATATCTAAAAATTATGGAATTTGAGAATAATTGAGATTTTTTTTATTATTAATGCAATTTATAATTCAACATAGAAATAAGCAGAGCGGTGGTACCTGCCCGGGCAAGCGTCTCCCTGGCCCCAGTAATTACATAAAATTTGCAATTTTCTTTTTTTGCAATTATAAAGCAAGTAGTGCAAAATTAAAAATTTAAATTGGAGGCAAAGGTAATTTTCGAGGATTAAATGGATATACTGTAACAACACAAAAAAAACAAGGGCCACACCTTTAAAAAAAAGGAATAGTATCGTGAAATGAAGTAGGGCCTAAGGTACAATAATTTTGGCCACCAACCACTAGAGCTCAACAAATGAGAAGTAATAAACGGATTTAAAATTCGTTTAGTTGGACACATTCTAAAAGCACTTAGAATGTGTGTAACAAAACGAACATCACGTACCTAGTACCAAGTAAATTTAAAAGAAGAAGAAATTTAAGAAATTTTAGAAATTTAAAACAGAAGAGGGTAAATTGGTACATCATCTTATTTAATTTTAACCTTACTTTTTTTTACTTCTTCAATCTTTTCGGTCTCATTTTCTGTTTTTTTTTGCGTATCATTTGAAAGGAAACGGACTAAATTTCGTCTAGGTAGTAAAATTTTGGATATTGTGGCATATTTCTTTATGAGTATTCTCATCTTAATTTCAATATTTGGTTAGTTGAAAATTTAAAAACTTCATTAACAAAACAATGTTTTAAATCAATCACACAGATCAAATGCTAAGTGTATAATCTATGCACACAGACAAAATATCAAATGTATTATCTATGTTAGACTGTCATTTGGATTGTATGAGACCTATGAGGACTTTTTGGCGGGAACGCGAGGAGTGAAGTTGTGTGATTTGTTTTATTTTGTCTATATAATGTTTCTTCAAGTTCAAATCTGTAATAACGGTGGTTTATTAACTGTTTAGCATCTGCGAAAGTGCACAAATGTGGGAAAATGAAATAAAGCCGCTGGACATAGCTTCTCGGGATCCTCTAAAAAGTCAAATGAAAAAGTCTCAGTAAATGACCACCATTTTACTGAGATTATATTTCATCATATATCATCTCATTTGTAAATTCAATTCGTTTTTAATCATTTATGTTATGTCGCGATTAGTCTCCTTCGTTTTTTATTATACATAAACTGTAAATAATTAAAACGGCGAATTTTAAAAATAAGGGGTTATGTTCTCTTAGTGTGTTTAATGGACTACAGCATGGAAGTAATAAGTAGCTGTCCGTAGTAGGTACCATATGTACCTACTACGTACAACTACTTATTACTTCCATGTAGCGATGGGTAACTCGTCTATTTTAAGTGAAGATGAGGGAGCACTTCATTTTACCTCGCGAGGTACTCATGAGGTACCCCTCATTTGAGGTGAGGTAGCGCTTGCTCGACGCACGTCCCGGCGCGGGCGGTGAGTTGGTTGAGGCCGAACGAGTGAGTCGAGTGTCGAACAAGTATTGCACGCATTATACTCGACTCGCGCTTCGTGTTACCGAATGCTGCGAAATGCAATTATTGTTCTCCCTCACACGTATAGTTTTCTTTTGCTCAAAATTTAAAATTAAAGAAATTCACTCTATGGTCATTTTTAAGTGCGATTAAATAAAGTTTATTAACCAAGGGATTATCAATCTCACGGAAATAAAAATATTTGAAAAATTTTAAAATTCTTAAATTAACATGTATATAATTTATTTTGATTTGACACTTTCCACCTCATTTCACCTCAACTTGGCTCAACTCCCTCGTTTCCATTCATCTGATTCACGTTAACAGATATTAACCTCGCTGAACATTTTTCTCACTCACTCGCCAGTGTGAAGGGGTTCGTGAAGTGGTTCAATGTTGAAATTCGAGTACCTAACTCTTTCAATTTACTGTCACGAGTAGGTACGTGAAGGTGAAGTCGTCGTGGCCTAAAGGAAGTCGTCGTGGCCTAAAGGATAAGACGTCCGGTGCATTCGTATCGAGCAATGCACCGGTGTTCGAATTCCGCAGGCGGGTACCAATTTTTCTAATGAAATACGTACTTAACAAATGTTCACGATTGACTTCCACGGTGAAGGAATAACATCGTGTAATAAAAATCAAACCCGCAAAATTATAATTTGCGTAATTACTGATGGTAGGACCTCTTGTGAGTCCGCACGGGTAGGTACCACCGCCCCGCCTATTTCTGCCGTGAAGCAGTAATGCGTTTCGGTTTGAAGGGTGGGGCAGCCGTTGTGACAATACTGAGACCTTAGAACTATATCTCAAGGTGTGTGGCACATTTACGTTGTAGATGTCTATGGGCTCCAGTAACCACTTAACACCAGGTAGGCTGTGAGCTGGTCCACAAATTTATGAAAAAAAAAAAAAAAAGGTACCTCACATAAGGCAACTCATGAGTGAGGTACCTACCCAACTCTACTTCCATGACTAACAGCGGTAAATAGCCTGAATGGCAACTATCACCATACGACGATCATGGATATGATCGCGAAACTATCTATAGGTACAAAGAGCTTAGCAATTCACCGATGTATTGCTATTACTATGTCCTAAACTAAACTGAGAGCAGCAACATGAGGGCTCACTGAATTTGGCCCCCTTTTTTTGATTTTCGGATTTTTTTATGTTTAATTATTTGTTCGTCGTTTGTTCCTTAATGTTCGAATGTAAAAATTTGTTAAAATCCTATTTATAGAGTTTATAACTAATTTTATTCTTCCATATTAAATGAATTTCTACTAAATGTCCCTGCAATATATTTCTTGAACTTATATATAATTATCATTTCAACAAAAACAGATTTTGTGTGCATTACATTGCATTTACATTTTTTGAATTACGTAATGAATTTAGGAATTATTAATTTTATTATAAAATACAAATATCTTAACTATCTCCTATTGCATACTAATGAATAGTATCATTTTAACACGAAAGTTGTACTTCTAAAATATTCTTAGAATAATTAGAAATCACTGAAATTTCTTTATTATGCTTGTTAATATTCAATATAATTAAAAATAACTGAATTTATTAAAACCGCGCTAGTCGTACTTTAACGACTAATTGGCCGTCTTCACTGACATATTTTTGTTGAAGTATTGTTGAAGTTTTCAATCTTTTTTTGATCTACTTAAGGAATAATTAGACAGTAGTACAAACACACTTGTTAAAAAAACGCTAGTAAATACGGCCATTGCCAGGTGACTGACAAAACCGGCGCATACGCTATGTAGGCGTGAGGTGATGGTTTGCTTATTAGATAATAATAATAATAGCCTTTTTATTCCTAAACATAGGGTTACAAGAGGTCCCTAAGTTCGGTGTGCCTTTTGGCATAGGCCTCCTCCAATTCCTTCCAATGGGTCCTATCCCTTGCTACTCTCAGCCAGAACGGTATAATATAATAGTAGATATAATATAATTAATAATTGGGAATTTAATTATTTTTATGATCGAACATCACCAATAGTTATCGAACAAACGATAATTGATCAAAATGAATTAATCTGGGTGATAAAAATAAAGATATCTAGTAAAGGGAGGCAACTTAAGGGTGATCATTTGTTTAATTAATTATAAATAAATCAAAGACGAACAAACAAATTTTTACACTCGAACATTAACGAAGAAACGACGAACAAATAAATAAAATAAAAAAAAGCGAAAATAAAAAAGGGGCTAAATTCAGTAAGCCCAAGACGAACATAGATTATACACAACATAAATATCATTTTATGAACAACAACATTCATGAAATCCATTCAATTTCAGTGACTTGAATTTTCTACACAAATTCGCTTTGTACACGTGTACTTCATATTATTGTTTAATATTTCGTCATCGGTGTTTACTAGGAACATAGTGATCATACAATTTTTATGAAGAAATAAGAAAATAAACGAAAATAGCGAAAAACCGATATTTATGACATTGTACTGTGTAATAATAAATCAGTTTGTGCCAACGAAATAATCAGAAAATCTTGGAAAATGTCGGAATTCCGAGATTGGTACAATGGTGTACCGTTTTTCACCAGATATTGGATGACTTTTACTATTGTATTGAGTTTGTTTGGTAAATTTGGGCTTGTAAGCCCTTATTATTTTATACTGGATTTCTATTATTTCTTCAATCAATTTCAGGTAAGTAGAAGCTTATTTAAGTGATTTAAGTATGTTTAAGCTTATACCTTCAGTTAATCTAAATCCTTTATTCTGATACATCGAAATTAAACATGTTAAGGGTTATGATTAGGATTCCGTTCGGTAGTTGAAACACACTCACTAGAGCAATGCATGTATGACTCGTAGTGAAGGGTTATAAATTCGCATTGAACATTTACTGCTAGTAACGTAAATAATAATTTTCATTATGTTTATTACCTATCTTTAAAATCTAATCACACATTGAAGATATCCCACTTATCTAATATGTACATAACTAAGTATAACTGAAAGTTTCTTGTAAGTAAGATTGTAACTTAATTATAGTCTTGTTAATGAGAATGGATGGAGTGGTGCACACTTTTAAGTGACGTTTTTACAATTTTATGTGATATTAAGCAATACAAAACTAAGCCAACTTGCAAATATCAAATTAATTAGGAGAATGAGCCAAAAGGCTCTGTTGAGTATTTTTAAATCTTGACTTAATTGCTTACATTGTTTTATTTTGTTTTAATAAATCATTATAAGAATTGTGAGGAACTTTCTAAAATTGTCTACTTTTTCTGTCATTACATATTTTAGGAGTAAGTAAAACAAAAGTAAAGGTACAAGTAAAGCCATAATATTAAATAGCATTAAAATTTGTACAAAGGTCAAGATTGATTCTTATTTAAAGGTCTGTTGATTCTAAATAGTTGTCTCTTTCAAAAATCTATTTAAATATCTGAGAAGATTCTATGGACAGAGACAACAATATCACTTAGTTTCCTATTAATCACCACAATGTTTTAAATATATAATGTTCACTGAAAGTAACTTTTAAGATAATATATTATAAATTGTCTAATTTAATGTTTACAGAAACAATTTGTTGTGACCTAAAACATATTTTATACTTTTTTTACTTATTATAAAGGAAAACAAAAGTTATCTATTATGATATCTGCATTTACATTACTTTTCAAATTAAAAACTGTCAATTCTAGTTGGTAGTTCATCGTTTCTAATTTGTTTCTGTTTTCAGATATGGCGTCCATTAACAGCTTTGTTTTACTATCCAATAAATCCAGGCACAGGATTTCACTTCCTGATAAACTGCTACTTTTTGTACAACTACTCTCAAAGACTTGAGACCGGCATGTTTGCAGGGAAGCCAGCTGACTATTTCTACATGCTTTTGTTTAATTGGGTGTGCTGTGTTATCATTGGATTACTTGTCAAATTGCCAGTAAGTGTATTAATTTACTGATGTTTCTTAATTATTACAATTAAATTCTATTACACCAATTATAGAATGTTGCACAAAAACAATATCTATTACTAGATTTAATACTGAAAAAAAACCCATAATATTATATTCCTTATATTCATCAAACAAAATATATTTATCATTAGTATTCCACAATTTATATATTAATACAACAGTATTAGGCCATATTGTCTGATGTCTACAGAAGCAGATCCTGAAGAGATAAGAATGTGAATGCTGTCACTGACCTTGTTACATAAGATTGAGACCTCTATTGTATTATTTGTTTAAAAAAAATAAAAACAAGAAAAAGAGGTAGTTGTTTTAATATTATTATACAAATTTTTGAATAGAGGATTCAGTAAAAATTATTGTTACAGGTATTAATGGACCCGATGGTACTCTCGGTATTATATGTATGGTGTCAGCTTAATAAAGATGTAATTGTATCATTTTGGTTTGGCACAAGATTTAAGGCTATGTATTTACCTTGGGTACTACTCGCTTTCAACCTTGTCATCAGTGGAGGGTAAGTGTTTCTTTTATTACTTTTTAATAGCAGATAAATTTTAGCTATTCCAGTAACACAGTAAATGACACTAGTACCGTTGAAGAATATTAAATACAAATGAACATGTCAGTTCTGAAAAGAAATTTTTTTTTTGTTTTTTTTTTTTTATTGCCCTTGTAGGCAGACGAGCATACGGCCCACCTGATGGTGAGTGGTTACCGTCGCCCATGGACTTCAGCAATGCCAGGGGAAGAGCCAAGCCGCTGCCTACCGCAAATACACCTACATATCTGTTTTTTTTTTCGTAAATGTGTGTATGTATGATGAACTTCTTGCATGTTACATCTTATTTATTTATTAATTGCAAAATATTGATACTGATTTTTTGGGTTTTTTGGAAGGTGATTTAGGTTTGATATTTTTTTAATTAGATAATAAAATTTAGGAATTTATTTTTAATTATTTTTTTCTTTACTACCTAACCGTGTATCGTGTTGATGGAATCAGCCCACTAAGTTTCTCCTTAGATGTTTTCAGTGGTAGACTCTGCGAAGCACTGCTCTTGCTAAGGTCAGTGTAGCAATGTCCTCAGATTAGAGCCAGGTCAGCTCACCTATTTACACGGTTAAGCTGGCATAACCTGTAGGTTACAAGCTTGGCTAGGAAAATAAAAAAAGTTGATGATGGAAACAGCTTTTGTTTATCTATTTTACCAAAGTTTCCCAAAGCAATAAATATAATAAAATAAAACATTACATTTAATATGAATTAAAATCTTTTTCAGTGGGATAATGGAGCTCCTAGGCATTCTAATTGGTCACTTAGCATTCTTCCTTTTGTTCAAATACCCTCAAGAGTTTGGTGGCCCTGCATTACTCACACCACCAGCATTCTTGTAAGTACACAATAAAAATATTACCTACTGTAAGTTGTATGTGCCTTTTTACTTAGAACATTATTCTTATTTTTGACGTCTCAAATTGTGGATCATCTCAATTATCTTATGGTTTTAGTTATTGTTATGATCATAAAATATCTCATAAAATATTTTGGAGGTATTGAAAAGATTAAAACGTTTTTAGACCTTTACTGGTGGTAGGACGTCTTGTGAGTCCGCACGGGGGTACCACCGCCCTGCCTATTTCTGCCGTGAAGCAGTAATGCGTTTCAGTTTGTAGGGCGGGGCAGCCGTTGTACTGTTAAAACTGAGACCTTAGATCACATGTCTCGAGGTGGGTGGCGGCATTTACATCGTAGATGTCTATGGACTACGGTAACAACTTAACACCAGGTGGGCCGTGAGCTCGTCCACCCGTCTAAGCAACAAAAAAAACCCTGCACAACACAGTTTTAGGTCACATTTTTGTACGTTAGCAAATAATATTATCTTATCAACAGGAAACAACTATTCCCGGACACTAGGTACGTGGGTGGTTTTGGTACAGCGCCACAAGCGAGAGTACCCACTCGCCCAGGCAACACCGTTTTCGGGGGACATAACTGGGGCAGAGGGCAAACTCTCGGAGGAAACTGAACTGAAAGCTAGTGAATATAGTTATAGTTTTCATTGTTATTAAATTTAAGTTTTTAGTGTCTGTGGTTTTTTCTTCTTTTTTTTCTAAGATTGGATCCACATATTTGAAATAACCAACACATCATGTTTTTATTGGGTATCTAAACTTTCCTAAATATTTTTTTTCCGATTAATATGATTAATAAAACGTTTTTGGCGTAAATTATAAATAGCATAAAGTATATCAGCGAAAGTGATTTAATGGAAAAAAGTATTTATGAGATGAAACGGTTTCTAAAAATTCTTCAACAAAAACACCTTATCAAAGCAACTTTCTGGCGGATTAGATGCGTTTTATTAACTATTTTTTATAATCTACTAGTGTTAAAATAAGACCATATTCTTAAATGAGACATGTTTGTAATTTCGTGATCATGTAAAGAGAATAGCAATGTCGACGTAAGACTAATATTAGATTAAAAGTTCTGTATAATAAATTCAGTTATCAATATTTTCCTAATGCTTTTTTACAGTTAAATATACTAATTTATAACTGGCAGGCTGCAAACAAAAAAAAATTGTAAATTTTCCTGTTTAAATGAGTTTTATGTCTGTGTGTATTTAATCAAATTATTGACTTTTGGTGTGAATGTAACGCGTATGATTTTTTTCCCTGTAATTTATAGATACTGGAGTACGTTTTGAAGTTATTCTGTTGTAAATGACTGCTATAATTTAATAAAATTACTTACATTTTAATTTTGTTTTTATTTCAGTTATTCACATATCTTTTTATATACAAATCAGTAATGTTACCGATTGAGAGACAATTAACAATTAGATTTAAAATCATTTGTTAAAATTCCTTTAGTGACCTAAGGTTTAGAGACGTAAATTTCAAAATGAGACGAAAAGATGTCACAGAATTGTGGTCTGAAGGGCAACTTTGATCTTTGCATTTTTTCTGGGATGGAAAGATTTCCGAAGTCTGAGCACCCCAAGGAGCACCCTAATAGATCAATGACAACTGTTTCGCGACTACCAGTGTCTTGTTGCTGCTACCAGTATCACAACAATGGTGAGAGTGGGTATTAAAGATCGGTGAGGGCGTATGTAAGGCGTCAATAAGTGATTTATCATATCACGCTACCGATTCAAAGGATCAATAACCAAATAAACGGTTCCACTAAGATTTAATAAAACAAGGTTTTAATATGATACTATATTACAGAGTTAATACAATTTGTCTAATGATGCTTATCTTTCTCATCTGGCTTGCCATACTCCTTCTCCCACATAGCAACGAACTCTTTCTTTCTTTGCTCGCGTTTCTTGAAATATTCAGGATATTGGGCTTTCTCAAGAGGATGCCAATAGTCCAAGACCCAATCAGGGGGAGTGACTACACGCTCATGAGCTACACCTCCAGGACTTGTGGCAACTGAAAAAAATTATGTTTATGAGTCTATTTTACAATGCTTTGTGTTTAGCAAAAATTTGGGATTTTAAAGAAAATATTTTTTTTTCCCCTATTACCAGTATTGGAGAGCTTATTTTGGTTTCACTGGATGAGTAGACTCATGGAGAATAATAGCCTGAGAGATTGCTAATATTTGCCTTAAAAAGAGACTTCTCTAAGTACTATACATTGTTATATGTACATTGTGTAATAAAAATCAAACCCGCAAAATTATAATTTGCGTAACCACTGGTGGAAGGACCTATTGTGAGTCCGCACGGGTAGGTACCACCGCCCTGCTTATTTCTGCCGTGAAGCAGTAATGCGTTTCGGTTTGAAGGGTGGGGTAGCCATTGTAACTATACTGAGACCTTAGAACTGATATCTCAAGGTGGGTGGCGCATTTACGTTGTAGATGTCTATGGGCTCCAGTAACCACTTAACACCAGGTGGGCTGTGAGCTCGTCCACCCATCTAAGCAATAAAAAAAAAAAAAAAAAAATGTAACCACCTGATCGGAATCACAACCCACTGAGGAGATACAACGAAAAGTTTAATGGATCAAGTGGTAATTTCTACTTTTCGTCGTATTCAGCGATAATGATGCTCAGAATGCGTAACGGCATCTAGATTTACTGACAATAAACCAAAATACTTAATTAATTGTGAGAAAAGTTCAGTTTCCCTTTCATATTGAATAGGACACAAAACTTACAATATTTAGGTATGGGATGTTGCTTCAGAAACAATTCCTCTTCACCCTCTTTCAGTAACTCATTTGCTTTAATCATATTGGTCTCCTTGGCATGCTTGTCAAACCTCTCACGTAACAATACAGCTTGGTATCGGTACACATGTCTATAATATAACAATCAATATTATACATCTAAAGATTGAGCGTTTCATGAAACTATTAGACTAATAAAATCTTAGGCACAAACTTGTATTTTTTATGGCTAAATCAGGTGACAGGAAAGTTACTGCCCACCTGGTGTATTGGTTGGTTGAGTGGTTATTAGGTTCCAGCATGAGACATGAAGTGAAAGTCATACTTGAATTGATTAAGGGCTGCCTCATTCTTTAAACTGGAATATGTTTGCTTTAAAGCAAAAATGTTTGTATGGTAGATGGGTTTACCTAAATATTTTTGTTATGGTGTAATATTTATATGTGCAAAAACAACCACTTATAACTGCATTTTACTTATTGTAAACTTATTTCCATCTTTCTATCTTCTCTAATTTCTAGGGTGTCAATGATTGAATGACATAATAATTATAGAATTTAAAGATGTGAAGTATAATTTCTATAAATATTAAACTAGAAGTGGATTTAATATGTACAAATGATTTTTCTAAATGATTTATAAATATTCTTTATTGCAACTAACTCTACTAAAAACAATTAAGAGAGCACATTATATCAACAAGATTTTTTTTTCGTCTTGAATATTTAATGGAGTGTAATATGAACCTAAATGATTAAAAATGTTTTCAGTTAAGGTCGACTTTTGTATAAGGTAAATGTAAAGATCGGAGTGACCTCATAATAATTTCGTTACTAACATAATGAGATTTTAGGATAATCATTAATCTTGTTGGAATTATCTGAAATAAATAAATAAAAGGTTATTTGCAATTACGTAACTCAAAAATAAAAGGAAGACCTAATTTTACAAACATTTTAATTAAATTGTTATACTCACCGGCGGTCGTAGTACGCTTCTAAATTACGTAAAGCTCTTTTGTAAAGGCTACAGACTTTTTGAGCATGAGTTTTGACTCCTAAAGGAATCTGCGCCATTTTTGTTGTTTTGACGACTGACAACGATGCTGAAGCCAATGACAGTGATAGTCCATCATAGTTGACAGTTGATTGCAAGTGACATTTGCATATTTACTTCTGAAAATCTAAAAGCAAAAGTCTCTTTTCATCAAAACACTGACTTCATGGTTAAATATTACAAACGCTACACTATTACACATGTACAATATTTTATGTTTATATAGCCCTAGAATATTTCACTGTCCGTGCTTAGATGAGAAGTAAGTTTCATAACAGAAGACAATCATCTTCATCAATCAAACATTTAAAAAAACATTCCGATATACGAAAACTGTCACTTCACATGTGACAAGTGCTGCCTGCCATTACTTACATACACATTCAAACTCCAACAAAAAAAAAAACTCCTTTGCTCTCCAAGCCGGATTGCATGACTGCTTAGAAATAGGCAGCATAGTGGTATCTATGCTTGGGGGCCACCCGCTCTATAATTGCTTAAAATATGTAGAGAATGAGAAATTCGAACCTCATTACTTAGAGTGGTAGTGGTATGTAGCAATTCTTAGCATCATGTAGGGTAGCTACGAACCTCGGTCCACCTGACAAAATGATCAGTCAAAGTTACGATAAATTACTTGATTATGATGATTATGATGGCATGAAAAAAAATCTCAGTAAAATTGTGTTATATAATGAGTCTTTTCAGTGGATTTTTTGGAAGGTCCCGAGAAGCCATACTCAGAGCCTTTGTGCCCTTTCACAGTGCAGTGCTCAGAAACACTAAATAAATATAAAATTAAAATGAACGTACCTCGAAGTCTAGGCAAAATGTTCATGATATTTTCAATAAAGTCTCTGATTCTGATATAATCTTTAAAGTAGGTTCAATGGATAAACGATGTATTGCATTCAGGAATTTTTATTATTTAGGACAGCAATAAATGTTACGATGAAAAACACTGCAATTTATATTGCTTTAGAAAAGTAAGAGCAATGCTAATATTTTACACTTATTAGGATCATTGGCAATAGTGAGTGATTGCAAGGACGTTAGGAATTTTGTTGTGTCAAGTTTTTCTCTTTGAACTGAGTTTTGTCACTTTGGGAAACAACTGCGCTTACAGTACCAAATGGAATCCATAGTAGTGGTAGTAGAAGTCACAGTAGAAGAATATAATATTTATAGATATATAGAACAAAAACAACTAAAATCAGATAAAAATTTCTTTGGTTGTTTTTAATAAAGGTCCTTAACCTCAAATGATAAATGCGATCATATCAAGTTTTAATACATTCAGGGGAATGCTTCTCTGAATCTAAGATAGAGATTCTAAATGTTTTTCTGTTCTTGTGTATTTATAGTAGTACTGATTTGAGTTTATACATTTTAGGTACATGTAAAACTTTTGTATCACTTTCCACAACCTTTATAGATTTAATTGTAGTAGGTATTACTGTATTACCATAATCGTAGTTGGTCTGTTGCTACAATTTTGGCACAGATCACAGGAACAATCGGATTTCTTTTAATTCTTTTTTTTTGTTGAAAACGGCGTTCTTCCGCCTTTTTAAATTAAAAAAAAAAATATTAAAATACTATTTTGACTGACAACCAATAGCATTTAAATAAGCTTAATAATAGGAAGCTAAAAGCCGTCATCGTTTTTAGTTTTTTTTCCAACATTATTATTTGAACTCTTTTTAAAGATGTTTATTGCGTTTTAAATTTTCACAATCAATCCAAGTTCCTTGTTTATGCAGAAATCTTGCAATACGAATCGAAGCCATAAGTTTTGAAATATTTATTTTAGCTGTTCTCGTATTGGGCGCTGGCCTTGAAAACAACGATAGAGAATCGTTCACATCTGTTACAAGGCCAACGGTGCATGTAACATGCAATCCTCGATAGATCCGTGCTAAATAGTTTACGAATTATCATGTAGTTTTTTATTATTATAAGCAAACCGCTCTGTGTTGAGGGGAAATTAGAACAATGCTCCCCAAAAGTCACATTGAAGAGAAAAGTCCATGTTTATAATAGCTGATATTTATAAATTACTAGCTGACCCGGCAGACTTCTTAGTGCCAAATAAAATACCTAAACTTTTTTTATTTTTTTTTATCGCCTTTGTAGGCAGACTAGCATACGGCCCCCTGATGGTAAGTGGTCACCGTCGCTCATGGACGTCAGCAATGCCAGGGGCAGAGCCGTACGTCCCGGCCCCTGTAGGTAGCGGCCTCCCCCCGGTGAAGGTCAAGGGGCGACCTGAGGGGGTGAGGCCGCGCGGCGCGCTACCAGCACTCTAGCGCGCTGCCGTGGAGCGAATAGAGCGACCGGTCGACGGTGTATCGCGTCCCGACCCGGCAGGCTGGTTCTGGTCCAGCGGGGTATTCCGGGACACCAGCGGCACCGTCTGGGCGGCCCGACGGGCTGCCGTACCGAGACGGCCGACGTTTCAGAGCCTTCGATTCGCCTCGAAGGCTCCGTCGGCTGGGCGTCCTTGGGGTGAGCCGCGCCGTCTGGTTGTAGTGTTGACCGCGGTAGCCCCACTACCTCATCCGGGTTCTGACCTCGGAGGGGATCGGACGTCGGGTGTAAGAGTGCAGGGGAGTCGTTTAGTGGGTGGGTCCTAAAATCCTTGGGCCCGCGGTCTGCTCACAACACCATGCAGACCGTTGAGTCTCACATACCCCGCGCGCCCCTTTTGCGCGGGGACCTCGTAGGAGGTTCGGCCCTCTACATGAAAAAAAAAAAAAAAAAAAAAAGGGGCAGAGCCAAGCCGCTGCCTACCATTGATAGTTGATACCAACTTTTGTATTGTATATTAATGTGAGCCGCTGTTGTTGACTCAGACAAATTATTTATGTTTGAATCATATGTATACTTCAAGTAGTAGGTCTGCCATATTGAATTGCAATGAAACTGGAATAGAAAACAACATTTCAGGATAGACAATCTCAAAACAGCGACATTATATCATCACGCACCAGAAAATTTCTGTTAGACTTATAAAAAACGCGATCACAAAAAATGTACCGTCGCTTTGAGAACGGGGTCGAAGAAAGTTAGGGGAAACCGGCGCGCCGCGTCGCTACGGACCGCGCGCTCTGAGATGACCAATGACTGGGAACAGGTTCTTAGTGTGGTGCTTTAAATCAAATTATCGATAATAACTTCTAATTTTGACGTAAATAAAAAAAATAAAAAAATATATTCATAGGCGTTATTTGACGGATATACAAGCAGTTTAAATGCCCCAGTTGCCGTTATACATATTGGAATTATGTTTTTTATACCGCGTCCATATTCTGCGTACATGTTATTTACAAAAAAATCGTCGTAAATATTTATATAACTAATTTAATCTCATCGTGTTAATATTTAACTAATGATGTTTGCGATCCCCCAAAACCTACAAAGATACTGCACATAGTTTCTAAAGTCTAGAAAATAAGTACATCTTGATTAGCAGGTAGCTGTCCCCGAGAATAAAAATTAGTACTTAATATTAGTAAGTAACAACTGCATGCTAAAAGAGTCAGTGTTTGATGTTTGAAAATATGTATATCTTTTTTTTCCTTCCCTAGTTACATGTATCGATTTTATTGCAAAGACACACTAATTCAGATTTCATGTTCGAATTTAAATTCGAATTCGAAATTTTAAAAAGTTAATCTAATCACCGTTTTTGTACTTAGTTACGTAGAAGGAAATTACGTCAACGTATAATTTTATCGATAACGAGTCGATCCAGGCACTGTCTTTGAGAGAACGAGTAATGCACAACCAAAATTCGAAATTTGAAATAATTTTTTATCCGAATAATTGCTAATGATTTTTGTTGTTGTTGTTGTTTGTTGTGAGTTTATAAGCGTTATTCAGTTTTTAAATCACAATCTTAGCTGTAAACCAAATTTGGAAACGACATAATGGTTTATCAAGTAGGGGCTTACTGCGTTTCTGGTTTCCGACCTGAGTACAGCTCAGTGTTTCTAGCGACACTCGGCGCGGTGGGTGTTTAAGAGACTGTTAAACTTGTGTATTCCTTTGTGAATACGTTCAGTGAAAAGAAGCAGTGTTATTAAGTGAAACGCACACGTTCGATTTTCCTTTGGATTTTAATTCAACTCTAGGTAGATATTATTATTATTATTTTATTGTAAGACTGAATTTGGAACGAGGCGAAAACAATTTGTTTTGTACACGTTCGATAGAGTTTTAATGTAAATAAAAGAAAACTGTTTCGAGAGAAAACATGAAGTACTGTTTGAAAAAAAAAACCATAAAACATGTTTAATTCTGCTTTTTTTTTATTGCTTAAATGGGTGGATGAGCTCACAGCCCACCGGGTGTTAAGTGGTTACTGGAGCCCATAGACATCTACAACGTAAATACGCCACCCACCTTGAGATACAAGTTCTAAGGGTCTCAGTATAGTCACAACGGCTGCCCCACCCTTCAAACCGAAACGCATTACTGCTTCACGGCAGAAATAGGCAGGGCGGCGGTACCTACCCGTGCGGACTCACAAGAGGTCCTACCACCAGTAAAAATATAGAACATAGTAATTTCTACTAGGGTTTTTTGTTTTCGGACACTTTTGTCGCCCTTATTTTATATTGATTTTTTTTATTGCCGCATTTGGTAAACTAGCTCACGACACGGTGTTAAGTAGTTACTGGAGCCCATAGGCATCTATCTGGTTGGGACTAACGTGTGGCCGCTAACGAACAAGATGTCGAAGTATCAACTATATAACAGCTGTTGCATCCTTCGGGAAAGCGTGCTTCCTGGTGGCTCAGTGGGTTTTATGGCTTCATTTCGAGCACGGGATCAGCCAGGAGCGGTGCGCTTGCTAACTCCCTGAATATCTCCGAAATGGCCTATCGAAAACTTGTTTTTCAAACTGATCAGTCATGATGAGCATTCATAATATAAGATGATCCACAATCTATGCGGGAGCTCGTCTACGCATCAACTAAAATAACAAAAAAGAACATTCCAGAAATATCCTATCCGCAACATGTTAATTCCTTCGACAAAACCGAAAATGTACTACATTCCAATGCTATCGAGTTGTTAAAGGATACATTGTTGTTGATCGACGTGACCTAAAATTAGTCGCAAAAGGTTGTTAAGTAAAAGACGAAAACCTTGTAATCCTTGGAAATGTTGTATTGAAAGGTTTAAAATTTTAAACATTTTAACTTTACTGCTTTTCGTGTTGACACTGAGCTTGAAACTCTACTGAAAGAGGTAGAACACATTGTGGGATCAGTTGGGTACAACGCATTTCAATCTAATACAAAATTTAAAAAAAAAAACGACTCCGACAAAATATAATTAGAATATCAACAATCTAGTCAAAGTCAATTAAATGTCCATTATTAAAAATGACTCAAAAAAGATACAGATCAAGTCTTGATGCAATTTAAATGGGGAAGCAACCGCTTTCAAATTAAAAAATAATATAATCTATATATGTATATAAAAATGAATTGCTGTTCGTTAGTCTCGCTAAAACTCGAGAACGGCTGGACCGATTTGGCTAATTTTGGTCTTTAATTATTCGTGGAAGTCTAGAGAAGGTTTAAAAGGTGAATAAATATGAAAATGCTCGGATTTATATAAAAACAAACAATTTTGTATTTCCTTTGATGTGTCCCCTTGATGTGTCTTTTATTTATCGATTGAGGTACTACGAAGTCTGCCGGGTCAGCTAGTCACCAATAAAAATTATAAAAATTGGTTCATTTAGAAAAAAAGGCTTGAGGTAACGCATAAACAAAAATACAGTCGAATCGAGAACCTTCTCATTTCTTTGAGGTTGCTTAAAAGAATTTGTAAGCTTCTGGATAAAAAATCGAATGTAACGAAATTCATCAGTATAAAGAACATAATGTGACATTCTTAGAATAATAATCAATCTATGTAATGCGTTTTGCCTTCGTGATTTAAATCGAGCTGCCTGTAAATTAAACAAGAGGAAAATGTTAGGGCATTTTTATTCAGGCAATCAAAAAAACTACGTTTTAAGGAGAAAAGGGATTGAATAACATAATCATAACTTAAAAACAAAAAAAAGGTATTAATCAAACTGCGTAGACCTACGTACATTTATGATTAAAAAAAATAATTAAAACTTATGTTGACTTTATCTTAGTTTGAAAGGGAATGCAGATACCGAAAGATTCGAATAATCGTTATATTCATAATTCTAAAAACGTATGAATTTTACTGTATCTTTTCATAAACACAATGAATCATGAAGGGAACAAATCCAAAGTGTGGTTGAAAAATCCTGCTATATGATCCCAAGATCTTCCAAAATTGGACAGACCTTTAAAAACTTTACAAAATTATATACCGTGTTCTAATCGTAAAATATGTTTCATGGTAGCTAAAAGAAGGAACAAATGAGATATTTCGTAACTTTGCAAAGGAAGCAAAGTTTACTGGTGGCCCAGTGGCTTTTTCAGTTTCACCAGAACAGGTGGGCGAACACGGACTCAGTCAGGAAAAAACATAAGCTGCCAGATACATTTAGGAATGCTCTAGATATTACTCGCGTTTTCACTTAGGTGCTGTTTAGTCAAAAAATCATAAAGAAATTGCGCATATAAACAACTAAGTATAAATTAATAGGATGGTACATCTTAATTCCGATTAGTGTGCAAAATCTGAGGTTTTTATTGAGAATTTTCACAAACCAATCAAAACTACATTTTGTAAAACTACCTATGGTAAAAAAATAAAAAGAAACTGTATCAAAAACGCTAATGCGTGTTCCTATTGTTGAAAAGTGAAATTATCATTCTTTCACTTTTAGTAGGTACACGAAAACATTTTTTTATTTTTGCTGATGGTAATTTGCGTTCACTTTTTGACCGTGTTTTTTAGTTGTCTATGACTCATGTTTATGACGACAGAAATCCGTTAAGGCTAGTCCCGCAGACGAAGACAATGTTGTAATAATTTTATTGATTCTGTGTAGTAATTTTTTGGTCGTCGTAATCGAATTGCAAAGACGAAAGAATCCTTTTAATTTCATCATATTTGATCGTAAACATTTTGATTTTTATGGACGTGTGGATGGGACTTGTGTCCGCTATAGAAGACGATACGATTTGACAAAAAAATAAAAAAATACATTTTCTTTGTAATTTTTACTGAAAAAATTATTTTTGTATTTTAATTGAAAATACCTTTGCTTCCGTTTTCGGATTTACGAATGTTGATTCCTAAAACGTGGGATTGAGACGTGGATATGGCATAGTCGCAGCTTCAAAGAATCTGAAAGTACAGGACCATAGCAAGAAAGACGAATACTAAATCGATAAAAACCGTCGTGTTATAAAAAAGACGCGTTTTAATGTTGTGTTAGCAGAATATATTCTTCAGTCTTTCTACACAAAAAAAAACACGAAAATATACATTTGTATGCCATAAAAAATATCTATGGTGCAATTTCATATGCTAGATTGATCACATCCAACCTAAATTCAAATACGCCTTAGAGTGTAGAACTACTTAAAAAGAAGATCATCGACAGGGTGGGAATCATGTCTTGAACCATAACAAAGACTGTAATTTTTATCAAATTCAATTCAAATTCAAAATCATTTATTTCAACTTAGATGTCAGTATAAATAACACACTTGTTGAATGTCAAATTATAAATAACAATGTTAACTATACCAAAGTTATCAAAGTTATTTATTTACATTGTAATCGGTCTACAAAATTAAATATTGTAATGATAATTATCGATTGCAAACTTTGGACTCTTATTGATAGTGTACATTTTTGATTTATTTTTAGTTTTTCGTTTGCATTGGATTAGGAATTAATTTTTGGAATGCGAGGAGCGAAAAATTGTGTTAATTGGGCATTTTGTTAATTATATGTTTCTTTAGATTTGAACATGTAATAACGGGGGTTAATAATTATCGATCAACATATGCGAAAGTGCATAAATGTATAAAAATGAAATAAAGCCACTGGTCGTGGCTTCTCGGATTCTTTTTTCAAAGGTCCACTCAAAAGTTTCACCAATAAAATCACCATTTTGGTGAGTTTAATTTAACTTCATGGCAATTGATTACAATTTCAAGTAAATGAACTTCATCTCATCCCACTCTACGGGATTCTGCACATAACAGAATATTTAGGTATGTATGAAATAATTAAAGATTTTTACACACTCGACACTGACGACAATGGTATCGTAAGAGGCCAATTGCCATATTGAAAAAAACGATGAATATCTATCTATCTATCTATCTATATCTATATATATAAATATATATATATAAAAATGAATTGCTGTTCGTTAGCCTCGCTAAAACTCGAGAGCGGCTGGACCGATTTGGCTAATTTTGGTCTTGAATTATTTGTGGAAGTCCAGAGAAGATTTAAAAGGTAGATAAATATGAAAATGTTCGGAATTTAATTAAAAGTAACAATTTTGTTTTTCCTTTGATATAGCCCCCGTCGGACGAATTCCTTTTGATTGTTTTAAGTTTATTCTATACAAAAGTTTAGGTCTTTTATTTCTCGATTCAGGCACTACGAAGTCTGCCGGGTCAGCTAGTCCGGAATAACTATGGAGGCTTTGTAAGTTCCATAAAATGTCAAAACATCGATATTGTTTTTGAAATCCTGTTCATACCGCCATGTTGTTTGCGCAAGTTCGTTAATCAGTTGGCATTGAGTGTCCCAATACGAGAATGATTGGCAACTTCAATCCGGAGCTGCGTCACTGCGCAATTTTGTTAACGTAATTCTGTTAATGAACTATGTCAACAAAAGGCTCGCACAATGCCATAACAATACACACAAATTGGAACCAATATAAAAATTGTTTTGCTATTGTGAATTTGTGATTGGATTTTGTATGATTAAATTTTGAGTTCGTGGTTTTAATGCGAAAATCGTTAAGGAGTTTTAGCAGAATTGCATTAATATTAGCTCAGTATGTTTAGTCTATATCACTGCGACAAGCCAAGCCGATAAGCACTACGATGTGAACGATGCTGCGTGTTTCCTGACATAAGGTCAACGTCCTAATGACATCGACATGGGAGACTACCAGTGATGGATTTACTTATAGGCCCATGAGGCCCGGGCCTAGGCCGCCATGATTTGAGGGGCAGCCAATTTTTTAAAATGTCATATTATTAGACAATAAAAAGTAAAGACAGTCACCTTGGTCTGAACTTAATCTGAACTCATTTTAGTTTAGAGTAATTTTTATAAAAAAAATTATAGGTAAAGTTATTTTAAATCTAAAATAAAAATATTGGATCAAAATTAATAAAATTTGTTCCGATAAACAGGGTACAGGGCGGCGTCAAGCCTAAATCCATCATTGGATCCTACACCTTTCGAGTCATAACGTAAGGCACCAGTGCTGTGCGTCAGATTACATAATTATAACTGTAATGAACAGCAAATCAATTTTGTTCAGATTTCGACCTCATGTTAAAGATCGTGGTCATTGTGCTCATTTAGAGCAAAACACAGTGATTTCACAAGCGAATTTTGTAGTATTCACTCTGCGGAGAAAAGACTAGCGATATTAGGCTTCGTCTATAACGGATACACGGAACCAAGATGTTCTAGAAAGTTTGCAGTGTTGCAATTGCAATATGGCAGGTCTGCGATCAGACCCAGCGATCTCGGTTACTCGGTGAAGTTTCATTTACGTAATAGCCATACAAGTCCGTAATGGGTGTTTCGCAAATATAAGTCAGTGTAACTAATTGTTAACAGATTGTATGTACAATTGTTACAACAGTTATAAAAAAAAGTTCAAAAAAGCGCGGCTTCTTGTTAGTTTATTACTATTAAAACTTCGATGCCACTTTCATATGTAGATATTTAATAAAGTTGTAGAATAACTAAAACCCGAAGGATTGTTTTTCACATGTCGATTCTGTAGACTTTAAATGGATTTGTAATACGCCATAATTAGAGGTAGGAGACTATTTTTCACATCATCTATCCACCAGTCCTCATGTCTCTACTGCGTATAAGTATTAAAGGGCTGTTATACCCTTTATTCTTCATGATCGATTGTCGACAGAAATTGGTGGGATTTTTACAGTTTAATTAGTTCAAACGTACCAACCATCGACCAAACAATAACTCGTTTTATTGTTTATGTTGGTCCTCCTTGTTTGAATTCTACGTGGAGAGTATCAAAGTCAACTAACTGTCAAGATTTCCGTTTGCCGATAAAAAGGCAAAAGCCAATGATTTTTTATACAACAGATATGTTATCTTCACAGTAACTGACTCTTCAAATCTGATCGCGCCATATATATCTACATACCTACCGATATAGTGCACACACATGTTGACAAGTAGCATTAATGAAAAGTACAAAAGATGGGATAAGCGCGTGAATAAAAAAGATAGCTATAATTGGAACGATTGCACTTGTTATATTATTATTGCATTTGTTTAGACGCGACTAAAGACGAAACGTCCCACTTGGCCTGTTTTCGAGTCTTCACTTGAGGTGCGCTTGAAACATATCTGCTTCTTTTTACATATAAAATATCATTGGCAAAAGCGTTTTTTTTTGCTGTTGTTAATTAAGAAACAACTGGTTACCGTCGCGGCATTATGAAGCCTCGTTGCACGAGATACTATCAGTCAACTGTGCCAGTTATTCTACCACCGGAACTTTCACGACACGCTTTTGTTTGTTATAAGTAATTAATTACCTTTCGTGTTTATTTATTTTGCAATTTTAATTTCGCAGTATTAATAAAATGTAATTAGAGTAGCAGGCTATGGTCCGTTCGCTATAATCTCTGGATTCGGGTATTAATTTCGGTGTATTGTTTTAAAATTGATAAGTAAAATGCTTTAGCTACTTAGTACCCTAAAAGGACAATATTTACAATAAATTACAACAAAATTATTGTATGCATGTTTGTTTACAATTTTTTTTTCTTAAGTTATATTTCTTACAACATTGATTATCTACTTATCATTAGGTACCTACATTTGGATTATCAAGTCCTTAAAATACGTACTCTTAGTGTAACGGCGAGCTATCAAAGCTAAAATGTTACAAGCTACGTAGGTAGGCAATCAATCCCGCATTACAAAACTCATTCGCATGATTAAATGATTGACTGTAGAGACTTGATGGCAAGAGTAAAATTTCCAAGCAGATTTCAAAATTAAAAATCGTAACTTCCCATGTAAGTTTGGACACAAAATCACAATCCAAACATTCTAATTGAAACGCAATTGACGTAGTTAACGCACGTCAAAAGGAACGTATCAACACGTAGGTACATAAGCGGCACAAATAAATCTTTTACGTTCTATGTTTTCCTAGTACTTCAACGTATGAATAGTACATTGTTTATGTTTTAATACGCTCTCTTTATGGTTGATAATGTTCCTTGACCATTTTAAAAACAATATACATACGTAGTACAATACAGTAAGTTCTTTATTAGTAGCCTTACAACGGATATTTAGTTTGCAAGTTTTCCTGCCTTATGAATAAAAAAATGTATGTAAGTTAAGGACAACAGCGTTAAGAACGCGTATGTTCTGTGTTGAAAAATGTTTCCGTTATGGTCTTGCATTTAAGCAATCCAAAGTTCGGCAAATATGTAGTAACCATTTTAATGCATGGTTTAATATTTAAAAAAATTGGATTCCTACCAAGTTTTTTTTTTTTTTTTTAATGATTGAAGGATTACTGGTGGCCCGGAGGCCTTTCCAGTTTCACCAGGACAGGTGGGCGAGCAAAGGCTCAGCCAAGAGGGGTGGGATTTGCTAACAGCTACCCGAGCGCCTCCGAAGGAGACCTAACAACTCAAAAGTAGCTGCTTCGCGAATGAATCTACTACCGGATCGGAATCGCGACCCGCTGAGAAGATCCGGCGAGAAACTCAGCGAGCTGATTCATGGGTTAGGTTGCACGGCGAACTCTTTGTCGAGTTCGACGAGTACGGTTACCGAGGTCCCTAAGCCTGCTCCTAGAGCTGAAGGCGTCTAGTGCAAAGGTTATTGGATCTGATGGATCCGTAAGGACGTGTCTAGGGCGTCGACGGTGACTGGCTCCTGCATGATCAGGATTCGGGGAGTAGTCAGCGGCGGCTACGATAAGGCGATTATCATGACGTCCTACCAAGTTACAAAGATACGGTTCCCTTCTTGGTTCATTAGGCCTAAAGACAAACTGTTAGACCTGTTACACGGAAATAATATAGGTACTAGGTAGCTTCAGAATAATAGCAGTTATTTATTAAGCACTAACACAACTTCATGTATTGATTACAAACATTACCTAGCTAATGCATTACGCAAAATGTACTTGTTCATAATACTGAAACAAACGATTAGGTAATGTTTCTACTCAATTGCATCGATACTTTTCTGTTTGACCTGTTTTCGGGATATTTTGATTTCTTAGTTTTATAATGAGAATGTTCAGATTTTTTAAATCCTCACTGCGCGAATAGTGTGCAACTCAAAAAGTTTCATTGTGGTATGTCTATTTAATAATCAGTCCTCAACCTGACATACTTGTAACACGCTATGGTTTTTAGGCTGTGAACATGTGGGGAGCCATTACTATATCCAGAATTAACAAGACAAGTTAATGATTAGATAGGTACTTCAATGAATTATTATGTCCCTTTTACGTTAATGCTTTGTGTTGATAAATAAGAAGCGGCCGTGGTAAATTGTGTTGAAAAAAGGTTTTAAATATTAAATTTACCCGGATTTTTAAAATCGGCAATTTCATTATTTCCCTATGCTTTATTTGGTTTACGAAATTGATACGGAAATGAAATTAAAACATGACACACGTAGGGGTTTTGTTTCCTTCTCCGTTCTTTCTAGATTAAGACAGTGTACGCAAACAATAGATAAAATTAGCTAAAATAGCTAAAACGATAGCTAAAATTCATCTTAACACTACGGGGATTGAATCGTTATTATTCAAGGCTATTTTTTCTAATAAGGCTAATAAAACAACCACCTCAAACGATCCATAATATTTAATATAAACCTGCTAATTTAAATTTATATGTGACCTACTGGATGCAAGTTTAATCGACCGAATTGGAAAGTAGGCAAGTGAAAGTTTTTCGAACGAGTTCGAAGGTCACGTTCATGAGTCTTATATAAAATGTGACGTATTCGAAGAGGTTTTACTACAAAGTCCCGACATAATAAGGTTATTTAATTTATATTTATATATCGAATCGAAAATATATAAACTTCTGGATAAAAACGCTCTGGGTAACGAGTGAATTAAACAAGAAACTGAATTTAAGAGTCTTTAAGAAAATAAAATAATACACATTCAAAATAATATGTTAGTAAATTTTGAGTAAAATTCGCTAGGCAGCGTAAATTGAATAACGATTTAAATCCAAATGTATGTCTTCTCAAGCTTTCCCATTTCTTTGTTGTGAATCACACACTTTCAACGAATTACTAATGTTCTTTTCAAAGATTCACATGTACATTTATTAAATATATTTAGATGTACTTATGAGAGATATTTTATATTTAATATATAATGAAAATAATTAGGTAAAATAAATAATAATTAAAAATAATAATAATTAGGTACTTTTACGGTTTAATCTTGTGGATACCTATCATCATCATTAGCTTGTTCACTGTCCACTACACTGAACATAGACCTCTCCAATTGATATCCAGTGCGGCCGGCCCGTTGCCACCTGCATCCAACGTGACCCAGCGATTCTGACTATGTCGTCGGCCCATCTGGTAGATGGTCGTCCCACACTGCGCTTGCCAGTACGCGGTCTCAACTTGAGGATCTTTCTACCACATCGGCCGTCCGACTTTCGCTCTATTTGGCCTGCCCACTCCCACTTCAGCTCGATAATCCTACGGGCTATGTCAGCAACTTTGGTTCTTCTACGGATCTCCTCATTCCTGATTCGGTCTCGTAGAGAAATACCAAGCATAGCCCTCTACATAGCTCGCTGCGCGACACTAAGTTTCCTAAAAAGATCCCTTGTGAAGCACCACGTTTTGGAACCGTTGTGTATACCTACGCCCTCTTTAAATTTGAGAGATGAGCATTCATTTCTCAAATTTAATGGAGGCATTGCGTAGCAGGGCGTGAAGACTTCTTCTTTACCAACCTGTAACCTCAAAACGTCACCGCCAGTAAAATCAATATAGGATACAGATTATACACATATTTTACATATGGTATGCAGGACTTCTAAATACCTACGTTTGGTACGTACCTATATACGAGTATGTAAATTTACTCAGCAAATATTGAACGAACTACGGCTTGAGTTGACATCTACGATTCCTTATTCTCAAAAGACCTTGATGATATTTTCTTAATATTAACAAATAACTTAATTTCGTCAGTGATTTGGCAATATTGGAAAATCGTGTTTCGATCCGTACAATGTTGCCATCGCAACATCGATTTGAAATTGGCACTTGCGAAACCGAATAATTTACAATTAATTTATAATAATTTATGTATTACTTTGAAATTGGCAAACTAAGCCACGCGCTAATCTCAGGAACGATTTGAAAAATTATTTCAGTGTTAGATAGCCCATTTATCGAGGATTGCTATATAACATCACGCTAAGGCAAGCGGAGCACCAATGAAGAATGTTTCAAAATAGGCGTTTTTTCTTTTCTTTTGAAAGCTTCCACTGCGTGCGCTGCGGAAACGGTTAAAGTTTAGTTAGTAAAGTAATTAATAATAATAAAGTAATTAATAATGTATGAGAGATTTTTTACCCTTTAAAAGATCTAAAAAAATCCGTGACAGCATATGTCTATATATTAAGGTTGGCTCACTATAACGTTTTTTATGTTAAACAAATTTGTTCTAAAAAAAAGCATTTCTTGTGAAGGTGTTTTTATAAAGATTATATTAATCCCAATCCAAATAAATACCTTATTCATTACAACATTAAAACACCCAAATCACTTCAAGATAGGCTTTGACAATTATAGATTTTTCTGGATTTATCCAAGATCTCATCATCAGATCTTGATGTAAACAGGACCATTCGGAAAGTCTACCCTTTCGAACAAAAAAAAAAGAATTATCAGAATCGGTTCAAGCATTCTCGAGAAATCGGTGAACATACATAGATAAAAAATTAAGGTCGAATTGATAACTTCCTCTTTTGAAGTCGCTTAAAAAGTGTGATTTTGGTACCTTAAATAACTCCTTAACATTCTATAATTCAAAAATATTTTCTACGTAAATGAAGAGGCGGGTAAAATTTAGCGTTATGCCAAAGTAACTATTCCACGCGGATAAAGTCGCGGGCAAAAGCTAGATTTGTTTATAAAAAAATATCTAAACTCATTTTCAAAGGTGAAAAAAGTAAAGAAACATGGTTTAATAATTAATAAAATAACATCAGAATGATGAAAAATCATCATAAAATCAATAACAGACTGTCATTTTTCATTCCAGAATAAAAATGGCCACTTCAGTCCTCCAACCCGAAGATTGCCGAAGGGAGCACGAACCAAAGCCAGACATCATCGAATCACCGCGGCTGACTGATGATGAACGCGTACACATTCTGGAAGCGAAGGAACGAGAGACCGGTGAACTGCCGCCTGAGCTTCGGGAAAAAGCCAGGATCGAACTTAGAGAAGATCCAATTTTGAGAGAAGAAGCTTTGAATCAAATGAGACATTTTATTGAGAAGCATCCTGCGATTAAAAAATGCCGTCAAGGTGGGTTCATTGTTAATTTCGGTAGCGTAATTAGTATTTTCCGGCGCCAAGGCCAAATGAAAGCGGTTGCCTGTTATGAAAATGGATGTGAAATCCAAAGCTTCAGACGAAAAGTCGGCTAGTCGGACATGGAATTTATTATAAGTGAATTAAAATTGAATTGCAATATATTTTCAACCTTAATATAACACATCCAAAAATCTAATCGAAAATAGAAAAATAAAAGTTTATTTTAAATATACCTAACTAACTTGGTTGCATCGGCATAGCTATATCACTGCATTTTTATTATTATTTCTTAGGTTTTATTAGATGTTAATATAAGTTGAATCTCGCTTTCAAATACAGTACAATTATTTCATTAGAAAATTATCCTTATAAAAATGGCTGTACTGGAAAAATAATTACGTTTGGTTTGATAAAATACTGTCCAATTAAAATCGTGTTGCGATTGAATACCCAAAAGCACTAAATACCTACAATACTTTCGAACGAACATAACATAACCTCACTAGCATTAACAGCAGCAAAGGTATATTATATTAGTACATACTTTTTATTTATTGTTATGATGATTTTAATAAGTGACACCTACCTTTTAGGTACTATTCACTATTAAACTAATTCGACAACTTGTTTTAAATCAAATGAATATGCAAATGAAAGATTAGGTATTAAGATATTGAAATTCTTAAGGTTTGGGTGTAACTCAGACTAATGAATGAGACAGCTGAGAAACATACCAATTAAATCTGATACTATCGTTTTATTTGGTTAATATCAAGCTTAATTATTGTTAACTAAATTTGACAGCAGGAAATTCTTACTGTATGAAAAAAAACTAAGCTTATTATAAGACCCGACAACTCTATCTACCGTATTGGCGCACAATTTTAAATACCTGCAAAGACAAAAGCGCTAAAACATCCGACTTTACATTTGAATCACGTTTTGGATGTGGAATAGGTGTTATTACTCATTTCGTTAGAATCACGAATAGAATGTGCAGTATAGATGAAAACAGACCCAAGATACGGCTAAGGTACCTAATTATGATTCGAAACAGCGAATGGTATGGTAAAATGTTTATATTCAATACATGCGCACAGTGAATTTCAATGGATCATTTAACATTGGCCTTCTCTAATTCAAAATAGTTTCGATTTTCACCGATGTTATAGTTGGCGAATTAATCCATTTTGAATGTGGTTTGAAGAAAATATTAAAGGAAATAAAACATATCAAATATCTATTATTAGGAAAATATTTTAATAGTTGAATGTACTTTTACGATCTAATCTCATTTTTGATTTTCATTATTTCTATTTCCGACGTTTCTGTTAAATAATTTACAATTTTTGTGGACGCGGAAAATTAAGATTTTTCTGTCGACATATGAATATTGTGTCGATTAAAAATTAAAAAAAAATTGGCGAAAATAGTAACCTGTAAAAATAGTAATAATCGTGTTTGTAAAAATACCTAATGTCTGCTAAAGAAGTCTGAAAAATGAGCACATGTTATGAAACTGAATTTTCTTTTAACGAGCTCTCATCAGTACATACGTGTATTATTAGAAGATTGCACAAAGTGGGAATGAGTTGCTCGCTCCGGGCATTTCAATATTGTAGTAATTGTTACGTTATAATACTTATTATAAAAAATTCATATTAAAAAAAAATCTAATATTAAAAAATAAATAAATAATAATTTCATATTTAAAAAAAAAAGTCATGCCCGCTGAATTTCTTGTCAATTCTTCTCAGGACAGAGGCTAGTTCTTGTGAATTAGCGGTAGTTCTTTTGACGTTCAACAAGTATGTACTTTCATTTATGTTGAACAAAAATTTTTTGATTTTGATTTGATTTGATTTGATTATTGGTGGTACACATTATTATTGGTGGACATCTTGTAAGCCCGCACGGGTATGTACCATACCTGCCTATTTCTGTCGTGAAGTAGGATTGCGTTTCGGTTTGAAGGGTGAAGCAGCCATTGCTTTAAAAATGGACACTCAGAACTCATGTTTCAAGATTGGTGGCGGCATTAACGCGGTTGATATTTGTAGGCTCCGCTGGCCATTTAAGACCAGGTGGGCCGTGAACTCGTTCGTCAATCGTAGCAAAAAAAGAAATGGCATTCTACTATTTTATTATTTTAGACTCGTTACACTATGTGACTGCACACGGAGCATTTCAATACAGTAATTTTACACTTCACGCACTAATATTTTAAAAGATTCACAAACAATTTTGATATTAATAATAGTTTTTAACCTCGTGTCCTATTAAACTAAAAATGAAAAATAAATAATAGTTTAAAAAAACTAAATATTTTATGACCAGATATGTTTAGAAGGGTTATTTTGATAATATCCTGAAAAGCACCCCAGGCTTTTTTTACAATAAAATATTTTTCTCTTACACTATTTTTAATTCAAATTTATGAAAATTTATTTTCTATTTTTGAGTTGGATTTTCTATAAAAGCGTATATTGTTAGTTTTTTTAAAATTATTATTTATTTTTAATTTTTTAGTTTAATTTCAAATATTCAATATATATTTTTTAATATTTAATTGTCATCGGTCTTTAATAAGTATACCAAATTTCGAGTTAATCCGACGTTTTGAAGGGGGTCAAAATCATGTACAAAGATTCCGTTAAATACTGCATACATACAACACGTCTGAAGCTAATAAGAGCGTATTAAAAAAAGAATCGTAAACCCATAAGTATTATGGTTTTTTTTTAATATCCAAAAATGTATTTCATTCTTCAGATGCACCATTCTTGTTGCGTTTCCTGCGTACAAAGAAATACTCTATACCCCAGGCCTGCTCGATGCTGGAACGGTACCTGACCATACGACAAATGTACCCGCAATGGTTCCAGAAACTGGATCCTCTTGACCCGAAGATAGCTGCAGTTATAGACGCCGGGTATCTAGTGCCATTGCCGAAGAGAGACGCCGAGGGGAGAAGAGTGGTTCTGTCCTGTATGGGTAGGTGTTCAATAGAGCATTCGTTTCTCATGAGTCGGAGGGATAATTGAAGTGTGTGTCACCTTGCTATGAAGGGGCAATTTACTTCGCTTCCAAATCATTGGGGTATCAGTCGACCGAGTAAGGACGCTGCTCGGTCGCGTACTGACTTAATGTGGGGTCCGAATATCATCCTAATATCGAGGGTGATCCCTACTTAGCTTAGCCTTCGAAGCCCACGATATGGGCTGGCCAAAGATATGAACGACGGGAATGGAGTTACCGAGCCTAATTCTTTTATTTTATTTTTTTATTGCTTAGATGGGTGAAGGAGCTGACAGCCCACCTGATGTCAAGTGGTTACTGGAGCCCATAAACATCTACAACGTAAATGCGCCACCCACCTTGAGATATAAGTTCTAAGGTCTCAGTATAGTTACAACGGCTGCCCCACTCTTCAAGCCGAGACGCATTACTGCTTCACGGCAGAAATAGGCAGGGTGGTGGTACCTACCCGCGCGGACTCACAAGGGGTCCTACTACTTTAAAAATTATGAAGGGGATATGATACAATTTGTTAATTTTGAGAAAACGGGCAAAAAAGGTTTGTTACTTGTACTTTTCGTAAAGTTCCTCCTCCTTCTTCAAACACAATTTTTAAAAACAGCCTTTATACCCCGAGTTTTAAGGTCTAATATGGTTTATAGACACATAGCACCTTCATTCAATGTAAAAACTCAAAAATCTTAAAAATGGTACTTAACCTCTTCATCCACTCATGTCTTCAATTAAAACTGCTTTCACGGTTTAATTCTTTTCACTTTATAATTTTCGTAGTCACGGATGATTATTTTCCCCCTACCTATTCGCTGGTAGTCTAAGGGGTTATTCGAGCTTAGCAATGGCTGGTAGGTGAGCTCACTGTCTCAACCTGAGTGAGTTGCTAATACGGGCCCTAGCAAGAGCAGTGCTACGCAGAATCTACGACTGGATCGGAATCGCGACTCACTGAGAAAATCCGGCAAGAAACTCAGTAGGCTGTGTCTATTTGCTAATTCCCACGTCGAACTTTTCCTTGTAATCGACGGGTTGTACTGTACTGGGAATCAGATGGTATTATTCGTTGACATTAGATGTGAGTGGACGTCGTATGGAAAGTCATCACTGTTGTCCATAGATACCGATGATACCAGGGTCATAACCGCTATGACCAGTTTTCTTTGGGCCATTGAGCTAATAACTACTGCTTTGCATTCAGGTCGCTTCGATCCTCACTTATACGACAGTTGTGTAATGGCCAGAGTTCACTCAATGATTGTGGAACACCTCCTCGACGAGCCACGCTCCCAACTGCTCGGCTACACTCACGTTAATGACGAAGCCGGCATGCAAATGCCTCACATTAGTCTTTGGTCTCTCACCGATGTCAGGATAATGCTTAATTGCATTCAGGTATGTTGAACATGGTGTGTTTTTGTACCGAAAGTTTAGAAACACCATTTTTTTTATCACTTTTAAAAAATTCCCAAGTATAATTTCAAAATAAATTAGAAAAAAAACCGATATGCAATCATCCTTGAGTACCTATTATCGTTAAAAATCGCTATAGGAATAGTCACTACAGCATAGTTATATATGTAATCATGTACATGAAGACTTATACAGAAAAAAAAGAATAAGCGCACTAAAAATAAAAAATAAAGGTTTATTTATTATGCTAATCTTTGACTAGACCTCTTTTCTGTATAAACATTCATGATTAATTGAATACAAATATTACGGTACACTTAACAAATTTTTAACTTTTTTTTTTTGCCTAGATGGATGGAAAAGCTCACAGACCACCTGGTGTTAAGTGATTACTAGAGCCCATAGACACCTACAACGTAAATGCGGCACGCACCTTGAACTATAAGTTCTAAGGCTACAACGGCTGCCCCACCCTTAAAACCGAAATGCATTACTATTTCACGGCAGAAATAGGCAGGGCGGTGGTACCTACCCGTGCGGACTAACAAGAGGTCCTAACAAGAGGTCCTACCACCAGTAAAAACTATTACCATAACTGTTTAATAATCGGAATTAATTTGTTATAGAACTCAACACCGATGAGACATAAGAGGACACATTTTGTGAACATACCGCATTATGGAGTCAGATTTTTCGAATTTGCAGTTTCGTTGTTGAGTGATAAACTGAAAGACCGTGTTATGGTAAGACAATTTTATAGCTTATAAAACATCATGTACCTAAACGGCCAATGAGTAGTTTAAGTTTCAAACTGTCTGAACTCAGTGGGTCTCAAATATTAAGTGTGTACGGTTGCTTTAGCAAGAGTAAATAGTAAACTGCTCTTTACTAATGAAACAAGTTGATTGCAATTTTAACTCCGTATATTCACCAGTGTCTGCCGTGTCGGGTGGGCTATGTACGACTGAGTACTGACTAAATGCATGCGATGCACAAAACTGCATACGCTGCTAAACTGTGTCCCTACATAAGCGCCCCCTTTTTTTAAATACATAAATACATTTAATAAAAAAAAACATTTAATTTCTAAAATTGCAGACATTTCGTTAAACAATAAACATGACAAAAAAAAAATATATCAATGGAACAGAATAAAAATTTAAACATAACATAAAAAAATATTAACCTATACCTACATTTTACACAAATTACGTATGTTGCTTATTACACGAAACGAACGCGGTTACACGATAGCGGTACTTCTTGCTTCCTGAGGTTGAGATTTAGGTGCGACTTCACGCAACTGGATGGTGGCAGCTGACGGACAGCCTTGTCCGAGCTGTACATCCCGGAACCTCATTTGTCTCCAAATATAATTCTGTGCACCCTTACGACAGCGCGTAAACAGGAGGTATAAACCAGCGTCTGCCGTGTCGGGTGGACTATGTATGGCTCCGCCCCCCCTACCCCTGGACCCCACCGGGGCTTCGCCCCTGAACCCCGGCTCGATACTCCACGATCTTTCGGCCTGGTAGGAGAAAAAAGTAGTGTTGGCAATTTTACACGCGGGAGGAAATGTCCTAGTTTTCTTCCTTGGTGCACAATGTACTATTTTTTCAAATTACGTTTAATTAGGGAGTACCTGCTTTTTATATACCTATTCTAATTGTTTGTTTACAGTTCCATCGTACGAGTAGTGACCTAACAAAATACGTTGACCCTGCCATTTTGCCAAAAGAATATGGCGGTACAGTCCCACTAAAAGATATGATTGAAGAACTGAAACGTAATTTATTGAAGCAAAGACAGGAGCTACTGGCCTTGGATGACATGTGCATCGATTTGTATGCACTAGAAAAAAATGATTTGACACAAGACATTCATTCAACCGCCGGATCGTTCCGTAAACTTGAATTGGATTAAATATCGGATTAACATAATTACTTACTATTGTTTTAAATATTTTACTTTATCTTTACAGTTCTGTGATAGAATACAGTTTCGTAGTAATTTTTTGGGAATACGTTGTTATGTTCATGACAATTTCTTGTAAGTTAATGTTTAAGGATCACTAATAATCCTAATCTCTTTAAAATAAGATTACTTTTACAATAATTCGTTATTTTTTTTAAATCCAGATCTCGTTTTATATGTAACTACATGAAAGTTATAATTAATTTAGATATGAATAGTAGTTAAGTGGCTTATTCTGGCTACATTTTGGTGTGACTCGCAAAATTTTGAATTAAATGCGATTAGAACATTAATTGTTTAACATTTGTTAGGAATACTAGCACGCCATCTGTCATACGTAAATGGTATCTTGCCAGAAACCTCTGCATTGCTAAATATGCAATTAACTTACATAACTTTTATTTTGTCGGATTAATAACGCACAAATGTATAGAAAATTGAACAAAAAAACAAACTAGACCATATTGTTTTAATACTTAACTAGAAAAATAGGTGAAATTACGTATGACTTCTGATTTAATACCTATTTTCTTTTTCACGCTTTCTTTTTACTATACAGTGTAGTGTAGTGACTGGTGACAGCCGTCGGTGGTGTCACGTTACCAATAAATTAAAATGGCAATCTGAAGAAGAAAAGAAAACTACATCACTATTACTAATATTCCGGTATAAATAATTATGTTACTAGTTTAAATTTCAATCAGCTAATATGACGATAATTAAAGAAAATCCCTAGAAAAATCTAATGTAGGAATAATTGTTACACTGCTGTCTGGTAATTTAATTTAAGCCTAGTTTTAGTTCCATATTATACTGTTCAAATAATAAAAGTACTTAAATTATGTACTAGGTGTGTTTATTTCTGAACAGCCCTATCCGTTGTTCAAATCATGTGTACATCACATGATGTAGCCATCTTGCTATGGTGTACCTAACTAATATATTAATCTGAGAGGTACACAAAGGATTGTAGATATTACTAAAGTACGGAGATATTATAAGCCCACTGATCCAATGACATTTACGATTTTGATGGCTACAGCTTCTGCAGCAGACATAAAAAATATGATACAAATGTCTAATTCAAATATGTGCAACCAGTCGTAGCTTCTATTAGTTTTTCCTAAAAAAAATTGATTCAATGTTTGTATTTAAGTTGATGTTCTGAAAGCTTGTTCTTCTGTCTTTGCAACAAGGGATTAATCAATTTTATCTCATTTTTCATAATATCAATGATATAATTTTATACTAAAATAGAATGTACGAAGAAAACAAAAGACTTACCCTTAAAGGTCTTAATACCAGGTCATACAATCTTTAAAAAATATTTTTGCTTTAAGCATAGACACGTACACGTACCATAAATTTAAGATGACCTTGAAATGCGGCACTATCGATAGCTAACTTCACTGTAGTTTTTCCCGCAGTTTGGCGTCCACACAGATTGAAAAAATATTACAAGAGAAATTTCTATGTATTTAGATCAATAGGACATTAGAATTTCCTGATGATTTTTACTCCAGTGACGTTTTAATAACACGATTATGTTATTTTAGTGATTTATTTTTCGGAGATTGTGTAAGGTGTGTTATAGTAAACATCGGGACGTGAACGCAGGCCCACGTCTATGACTTGTTGTGAGTATTTCAGGAATAATGGTAATTGTATGTTTTAGTTTCTGTTACAAAACGGTAATCCTCAAATAGATTGTATGAATTTTGTTTATTTTGTTATGAATATTATATTTTAACCTATAAATATGCAGTTATGTTATTTGGGTGTGAAAACTGCTTTAATTCGTTCGTACCTAATCCTTTTGCAAGCGAAAAGTGAAGCACGAGTATGATACCAAAGCAAAACCTCCGTGTTTCATATCAAGACGGTTTTTTCCTCCTCGAGAACGTCAAACGTTATGTTTGTTTTAGAAAATCAGTCGAACCTAAATATTTAGATTTCGTTTGCAATGTTTTTCGTCGTGGATAAATCAAAATCAATAAAGATGTTTGATAAGAACTCTATTGGGGCATTTATAGACTTGTGGCTTGATTCACTAAGTTTATCATTAACTTGTAAACAAAATCAAGGATTTAAACAAGAAAAAAGTTATGAATTTGATTAACTTTGAAATTTTGATGCAAATGTAGCAAATTTTCATCAATACATTCAATAATTTTGTTTAGAAGAAAATACATCTACCACAATATAACCAATATAAAATTCACTTTCATCCAAACATTTTCATGTTTTTTTTTAATGTTTAATAATGAATACTATAGTGACAAGAAATAGTTAATTGTATTACCCACTGCATACACTGTATCCAGTTCAATCAATCAAATTTTTAAGTTCAATGATTCTAAAAATGTAAAAATTAAATTCCTATTTATTGATGAACTTGTAAGAATAAATAAGAATGAATAAAATAGAATATTTTAATAGTGATATTTTAAAAAAATGCTGCTAATGATTTTTCTGTACAATGTGCAAGCTTTGGCAATAATATACAAATGTTTGTTGAGATTGCAATTATCAATTCATATAGCTAACTTCCTTTTTGGCTATAATTTTTTTGTACATATCTCTAGAGAGATAATCATCCTCATTCATACAAAAACTATTTTAAAAAGATGAAATTGAGAACTTCATAGAAATTTAGACCTTTTTCACAAACATATTGAATAATAAATTAAATAAAAAAAGAAAATAATAACTATTCTAAGCTCATCTTCACCTGGAATGATATGGTTATAGGTTTTCTGCAATATGTTTTTACCTTGAATATGGTTCATAGGTTTTGTAAGATTTCTAAATGAAAAACCTTGTCATCTTAATTTTGAAAAACACACAAGCCTACAGATATCTCCTGCTAATAAGAAAATTTACTTTAAAATATTAGAATTATTGTTTTGTGATATTTACATTATATTTTCAAGTTGTCAGGGCCTAAACGATATATATTTTTTTTGTACTTGTACTAAACAATGTATGTGATGTCTGGACCGTCTGATGGGCTCTAGTAGCTGCTCAATAAAAAGAGACCTGTCCGCAAGCTCATCATTTATGCCATAAAAAATACTAAAAACAATAGTAACAAATATTATTGACAAAAGTATCTCAAGCTTGTTTGTCTGGAAAACTTAATTTTAATTTTTGTCCGCATCGGAATATGATGCTACAGTTTAATCTTTTTCACACTCAGCCGTACCCAGAAAATGACGATGAGCCTGATTGGAGCCTAAGTCTCAAGTAAGTGGTGTCAAGTGGATAATAGAATCCATATCCATCCACCACTACTCATCTTGAGACATGAGGTCAAACTCTCATTCATATAATGTGTTCCAGTCTTTATACAAAAATGTGTGACTACTGGGTAGAAATTGGTAGGCTTATGGTACCTGTAGATTATATTGAGGGGTGAAAGGCTGTTTGGTTTAAGTGACATTTCAATTAATATGCGACATTTATCTTTGTACGTAATGGTGCGTTTTATTCAGTATTATCATCAACAGTTTGATGTTATTAATTAAACATCAATAAAGCTTACTCCATTGAAATATCTGAAGAAGTTTTTTTTAAACGGCTCTCCAGTAAAGTTGCAAAAACTTCGCTTAAACCAAATAGTCTTTCACCCCTCAATATCAAGTAAAATGAAGCGATGTTATGGCAAATATTCAAAACAAAAGTTTAAAATTAATTTCAACACATATTCATTTGTGATTTTTATGTAAGTAAAATAGAGAATTACATAACTCTCTGCCCACTGAGTTTTTCTCTGCATCTTCTCAGTGGGTCGTGATTCTAATCTGGTGGTAGATTCTCTGAAGCACTTCTCTTGCTAGGGCTAGTGTTAGCAAATTCTCTCAGGTTGAGCCCGTGAGCTCAAATTTTTTTTATTTTTTTTATTGCTTAGATGTTGGACGAGCTCACAGCCCACCTGGTGTTAAGTGGTTACTGGAGCCCATAGACATCCACAACGTAAATGCGCCACCCACCCTGAGATACAAGTTCTAAGGTCTCAAGTATAGTTACAACGGCTGCCCCACCCTTCAAACCGAAACGCATTACTGCTTCACGGCAGAAATAGGCAGGGTGGTGGTACCCACCCGCGCGGACTCACATAGCCATCTGCGAAACGCTGGAATAGCCCCTTAGGCTATCAGCAAATAGGTACGGAAAAAAAACAACTTTAATTATATTAAACTTTACTAAACATGTGTACACATTCCTATGTGTATGACATTGTCATTTTGTGCTATAGGAAAATAATCAATCAGCTAACCATAGATCATTGACTAATACTAATGGTTCAGCTTGTTAATGTCTATGGGCTCTTCGAACTACTTAACTCCAGTGTGAGCTCTGAGTTCTATGACCTATCTAGATAAATAATTAAAAAAGTATGCAGCAGCACAAGAATTTGCCTCATATGATAAATGCTATTTAGTCATTTTATAAATCCCTTTTATTAGTCATTTTATTTTATAAATGTTTCCCTAGAAACAATGATTGTGTAATTGTTTTAATTTCATAAATATCCATTATAAGTAATTCATTTTTGAACTGTTTTGTTATTGGTAACTACTTGCCTAAAACAGATTACACACATGCATTATGCAAATTTATTTCTATTCAATATCAACACCTGTTCAAATTAACTTTAAGTATATAAATGCTAAACATAGATTCTTATATTTAATTTGTTACACTATTCTTTATCATTTTTTAAACTTAAAGGTTACTCAGTACACGAGATGTTCATAATTATGTGTTATTATTAAATCTTGTACTGGTGGTAGGACCTCTTGTGAGTCCGCGCGGGTAGATACCACCGACCTGCCTATTTCTGCCGTGAAGCAGTAATGCTTTTCGGTTTGAAGGGTGGGGCAGCCGTTGTAACTATACTGAGATCTTAGAACTTATATCTCAAGGTGGGTGGCGCATTTACGTTGTAGATGTCCATGGGCTCCAGTAACCACTTAACACCAGGTGGGCTTCACAGCTCACGCTCGTCCACCCATCTAAGCCATAAAAAAAAACATAGTAACATATTTTTTTTAAAATAAATACAGTATATGACCCATTGTAAAAGTGCAATAAAACTTACAAAATGCTATGATGGCATCATGCAAAAAGAGTAAATAAATGTAATTGGTGTGAACAGTCATCTGTATAGTATTGATTTTACTATTGTACCACTGTGAAAAGAATAACTTTCACTCATTACTTCTTTATGTGTCTCTGAGTTAATACAAAGCATAAATGTTGCAGTATTCAAAGTATGATGGAATTGAGTTTTGTAATATTTATATCTAAATAAAAACATAATATTTGTACAATTTTATGTTTTTATTTTAATTGATTGATAATGTTTCACTGAATATTAAAATATGTTTCATTGAAAAAAAAATAGTACTATATCGACGTTTGAAAGGCAAATGTGACTAAGCGACAATGCATGAACTTTACAGTAGACTAATTTAAAGTTGAAATACCTGAAAACAAAATTTATTTTAACGAATCTAGCTGTAGTAGAATCTAGCTAGTAGCTGTAGGATTGAAATGATTTTAATAGACCTAGAAATATATATTTTTTGCGCATCGAATATGGTTATTGCCTATCATTTATGTACAAAGCAGTTATTGTCGCTTAGTCACGTTTNGTACTATATCGACGTTTGAAAGGCAAATGTGACTAAGCGACAATGCATGAACTTTACAGTAGACTAATTTAAAGTTGAAATACCTGAAAACAAAATTTATTTTAACGAATCTAGCTGTAGTAGAATCTAGCTAGTAGCTGTAGGATTGAAATGATTTTAATAGACCTAGAAATATATATTTTTTGCGCATCGAATATGGTTATTGCCTATCATTTATGTACAAAGCAGTTATTGTCGCTTAGTCACGTTTGCTTTTCAAGCGTCGATATTATTTAATAGTGGTGAATTATTAAGAAATTTTAGATTTACTAGCATTTCAAAAGCAGTGGTAATTAATGTATATATATTTAATTTTCCAAAACTGTTTATAAATTTGCTTATCAAGATTTTGTTTACTATATTATCAACTCTGCAGTTAACAGTATAAATTGAATTTAAACTTATACAACAGTATCAATGTTGCTATCATTGAGAAAGCCACCACACATGGTGTTATGCTGGCACTAAATAGAAATATAAGTACCAATTATAATTTTTGTTGGTTTGATTTTAATTGCAAAATGCTGTCTGTTGATTTTGTGATTTGTTAGCAATAATAGAATATGTTCCTCATTGCTGAGGGTCGTGACCACCCTTTTGTCTCACTTTCGCACGCACGATATTTCTCCATCTATTCTTGTCTCTGGCGGTGTGGAGGGCGTTGGGAAACGTGGAATCAAGAGCAGTGCGGATCTGGTTGGACCAACGTATTGGGCTGAATATGTTAGGTATATATAATTTAATAAAACTTGTCTTTGCACCTGGAGCAAGTAATAATCATAGCTGCATGGATGTAAAGTAATTCACAATAATTTTTCTATAAATATTCTATATCACTAGGCAGTGGTTTGGTTGTGCTTCTGGCATTGCTGATAATAATAACAATACAACTTTTTTTTTCATTATTTGTTTAAGACACTAGGTACTAAGGGCGATTTTCGGCAAACCTTTGTTTTAAACTGCGCTTTTATTGCGTATCGGTGGGCCCGAGCTACGAGCACCATCCCATTTCCTTTAAGAAGTTTGCGAGGTCTTTTATGACCTTCTTGAAAAGTGACTTCAGTGATCCGTTGTGTGATCGTTCTCTTCTCTGTAACGCAAGTTTTACAGAACCAGGTGTCTCGTCGGTCTCCATGCTGGTCCTTCAAAATGGATTTTCTGTAAAATCCTATTATTTCTGTATTAAATATTGGTATTTGTTATGCGGTTCAGAGCTTTCTTTTTTTTCCTACCTACCTAAGCTGATGGCTTTGTGAGGCCATTTCATCGTAACCCTAACAAGTAGGTGAGCTCACAAGGCTCAAATCTGACCAGGACCAGTTTACTTTAAGACAAATATTTTTTTTGTATGGAAACTATCGACATCTTGTAGCGGATGCCCCTAAACTTATATGTTGTTAAAGTTAAGGCATTTAATTATTATATAACGAAACTCAGAAAATAAAAAAAATAAAAAAATCATACAAGTCTTTATTTATTATAGACAAATTCTGCAGGATCGGGAATGTAGTTTCCGGCGGCCACGATGAGAGGGTTCTCGTGTCGTGCTGCTTTTTTGAAATGACGCACTGATGCCGATTGTAGATTTTTTTTTATTGCCCTTGTAGGCAGACGAGCATAAGGCCCACCTGATGGTGAGTAGTTACCGTCGCCCATGGACTTCAGCAATGCCAGGGGCAGAGCTAAGCCGCTGCCTACAAAATTATTAGTAGATATTTACTGATGGACTCTAGGGCCAGGTCGTCGTGGAGGTCCACATTTCTTACGTACAACAGGGCTCAGGCGCACAGTGGGTCGATTCTATGATTTTAGTGACTTAGGGACCAACTTTGTTTTTTTATAATTTTTTTTATGTAGATAGATAGAGCTCGTTAATCTCAATAATAATTGTTTTGGGCAAAAATTACAAAAACTTTATAGTTTGGTCAGAAAAATGTGTTTTGTGATTTTTTTGTATGGAGCGGGTCACATTAAATTAAATTCCTGCTNCCTACTAAATGTATTGTTGTTAGGTATTATGTAATTATGGGTATCATTACGTGCTTTTACTTACTAATCCATATCAAATTTAACTTAAAAGCACTTACGAAAAAAAATATAAAGGTTTTTATTCTATGTATTTATTAATTTTTTTCGATCCATTTATTTGGCAGAGTTGCAACTTTATGCACATGTTCATAGCATCAAATAATAGTAGACTAGACAAGGTATAAGGAAAATAAAGTTTCAAAGCGGGACCTCGCGGTACTTAGCAGGAATTTAATTTAATGTGACCCGCTCCATACAAAAAAAACACAAAACACATTTTTCTGACCAAACTATAAAGTTTTTGTAATTTTTGCCCAAAACAATTATTATTGAGATTAACGAGCTCTATCTATCTACATAAAAAAAATATAAAAAAACAAAGTTGGTCCCTAAGTCACTAAAATCACAGTATCGACCCACTGTGCGGCGGCTATCCTGCAAAAACGGGATTCTTTTATTTGGAGGGATTTCAAGTTGGTGCGGGCCGCATGAGCGTACACTACGCTTGCATAGGTCATGACCGGACGTATACAAGTTTTGTAGAGTGTCACCTTATTTATAAGGGACAATTTACTTCGCTTGCAAATCATCGGATTGAGGGCTCAGAGCTTAAGACCTTATAAGTCACACTTATAATAACAAAGGCTATGTACCAAAAAACGTATATGTATAAAAAAATATATATACATATATGAAGAAACAGCAAATGAATATGATATAGGAAGAAATTCGCAACTCACCGAGTTTTACAAGATAAGGCCTAATTTCAAACGATCTAGCTTATTAGTTTTATTTCATTCAAAATTAAAAAAAAGTATTTATTTAGGCTATAAAAGAAAAGTCGGAGGAGATTTGATCATCACTATTTCTAGAAAAGAGTGTTGCTTATAAAACTATTTAGAATAACCATTAGGATCCATTGTGGTCTAGAAATCTCAGTCGTTTTAGTAATCTGTATCTAGTTTAAATTGCAGAATAAAAGAGTACTTTTAAATTATTTTTGAAAAAGTTGCTCACAGACAAAGCTTTACCGGGAAAAATCGATTCTGAAAAAGATTATCTGGCGCGATTTGCATTGATACGACAACGCGGTGACAGAATATGTCACAACTTTTTATTACGTAAAAATAAAGCAAAGACATTAAGAGTCAAGGGTCATATTGCATTTACGTTTTATCACGAATATCGAAAGACATCTTAACTTGATAAACTAAAAAGCGCTGCCGATTTCGCTGCTTTGCCTATTAATAGTATTTTTTTTTTATTGCTTTGATGGATGGACTATCTCACAGCCCACCCGATGTTAAGAGGTTACTCGAGCCCATAGACATCTACAACGTAAATGCGCCACCCATCTTGAGATAAAGTTCTAAGGTCTCAGTATAGTTGCAACGGCTACCCCACCCTTCGAACCGAAACGCATTACTGCTTCACGGCGGAAATAGGCGGGATGGATGGTGGTGGTGGCGGGGGGCGGGGGGGGATACTGCACATATATCAGCAGGTATAAAAATTTAAAGGTTCCGTATGTTCAAATCTATTTATCCGATTAAAGAGACCAAAAATTGGTTTTCTTTTACGGTTGAATTTATAGTACAGGGAAGTCTAAATTAGAAAATGTTCATTTTCTTCACAGATTGGCAGCATGGCGGAAATAGTGTACCCGCAAGGCTGCCGCCCAATCACCGATGACCTCGGACCCGACGAGCTTGTGAGAAGACTTAAAGTAAGTAATGTGAAATTTGAAACGTACCATAAATTTTTTACGTAAATTCGTTTTTAATCTATATAAATTTAGAATTTGCTACTCAACGGCATATTGTTTCATCTGAAAAGCATTAACTGTTTTTGTTTTCTTTTCCAAGGCTGCAATAATTTACTGACCACTTTGACATACCCAATCTGCTTAATAAAAATACGCAAATTGATCGGTACGTGAATCTTTCCTAACATGTGCAAAACGTCTGGTCTAGACTATAATATCTTTTATCTAGAATTATACGCTGCGTGCATCGTACGTAAGAGACCCCGTTCTATATACATGACTATCTGCTAACGTGTTTAGTCCGACGCTTTTAAATTAATTTCCTCTTTGTGTGATCCCCGAGCGCTCTGATAGATTTTTCAATTATGGTTTGTTTCGATACCTCGTTTTGCCGATATTCCTGGGCGGATCACTCTGTTTCTATAGCTACTTAGCAATACATTATTTTTCAATTACATATTTAACGCGAGGTTACACTTGGCATTTAGTAAAATAATTGTACTTTGAATTTTTAAATCTATACTATATACTATAATATTATAAAGAGGAAAGATTTGTTTGTTTGTTTGTATAGGCTCCGAAACTATTGAACTGATTTAAAACAGTCTTTCACTGTTGGAAAGCTACGCTATCCCCGGGTGACATAGGCTATATTTATTATATTTTCAATAATGTAACCCAATGTGTAAAAAAATTACCTAAAATTCTTTACATCGCGTGCGCTACTTCCCAAGCGAAGCCGGGGCGGGCCGCTAGTCAATTATAAACCTGGTCGAACGCACTCCACAAGACCAAGAAACGTTTAGTAATAGATCTTCATAGTATGGACATACGATAACCCTGAAAAATAGAGATGACTACACTGCTTTTTATTATAGCGAACTTTTGCATACTTTTTTCGCATCGAAGGATGCGATTGAAAACTGAAAATCAACTGTGGATGTTTGGCTTAAAGATTGCTTACGAGTAGATAAGAAAGGTTTCTCGAATACGATTATGGGAGATTATTCTCCAGGAATTATATATCTTTTTAACTGTGCAAAAATCGTTTGCTCCAATTGAACGATAAAAATGTTTGTTTACACTAGATGTTATTTCATTTAATCTAGCTTGTTCGTGTTGGAAAAAAATATTCTCCCCGTGTAAATTAACACGTATACTCTACGGCTTTTGTTACTTAGTAGCTGACCCGGCAGACTTCGTAGTGCCTCAATCCATAAATAAAAGACTTAAACTTTTGTATAAAATAAACTTAAAACAAACAAAAGGAATCCGTCCGTGTCCCCCACATCAAAAGAAACACAAAATTGTTATTTTTATTTCATTTTGAACATTTTCATTAATTTACCTACCTTTTAAACCTTCTCTGGACTTCCACAAATAGGTAATTCAAGAGCAAAATTAGCCAAATCGGTCCAGCCGTTCTCGAGTTTTAGCGAGACTAACGAACAGCAATTCATTTTTATAATATATATAGATTATACAAAATTACGTCGCTATGTTTCTCGTTTATATTTTTTTCCCCAGAACTAAAGTACATATTTAATTATTTACACGGGAACCTCATACATTTACGCGTTGCTTAAACAGCTTTACGCTAAAACAAATGAAAAGTTCCCTAAAACCCTCTTATAACACGGTACTTCTACAACACGATAACGAGATTTTTGTTTAAAATTACTTAGAAAGTTATATACTGCACCATGCTCACACATTTTAAGGGAATAACCGAAATTTTACTGATTATTTATTTATGTATAATAGGAAAGAAGAAAAACATACAGGCATAGTTGAGATGTTTCATTCAGAAAAATTAATCTCCTTCTTGTACTGGCTTCTAGTCTCTAGTGTCATATAACACGGTTTCGGACAACACGAGAATTTGTAGGAACGTATTTACCGTGTTATAGGAGGGCTACTATATGTACACATTATGTACACATTGTATATACATGTATGACATGTATTAGCATATATTGACCTCTCTCTTACAGTATATTCGTATCAATCTATATCTATCTATCTATCTATACTAATATATAAACCTACAGTGGTTTTTACGGATGTTCCGTTATAACTACTGAACCATGCATCCGATTGACTTGAAACTTGGTATCCATGTAGAAAATACATGTACTTAATGGGTAGGCTAATATTTATATGAGTGTTAGACTCCCTAATAATATATAACAATAAATAATATTGTTAATTTTAAATGCCCAGCGAAGCGGGCGAGTACGGCTAGTTAGTTATAATAATTAAAAAAATATGCTAATTTAAAGTTATGTGCGCGATCGAATTAACCCTCCAAATACTAATACATGTCTCACTCACTCTCATGCGCGTGAATGACCTTGCGCTTCTACCACCGATCAACCCCTGTTATCTGTGGCTCCTACCCACAGAGGCATTGAAATTGTCTTGAGAGGATGATTGACCCCTTGGATCGGCATGTCTTCTTGTAAAAGGGTTTTAAAATAGTTGTCTGGCGAACATATACATATAAAAATGGAGCATCAGAATCTCCGTGAAGTTAAGTAATTATGTTGAGGGCTTTAAAGCTTGCAAAGCAATACGGCCAGCTGAAAATGTCTGGGAATATTGACGACTTATTTTATACGCTATTGTCTAAAATATATATACGTAAAAATCAGCTTGAAGAATTTACGTGAGATAAGTAATGTTTTTATGTACCTTGATTACCCGATACTTGGGAATTGGCCGTCTTTTTTTTTTTATTGCTTAGATGGATGGACGAGCTCACAGCCCACCTGATGTTAAGTGGTTACTGGAATCCATAGACATCTACAACGTAAATGCGCCACCCACCTCGAGATATAAGTTCTACGGTCTCAGTATAGTTACAACGGCTGCCCCGCCCTTCGAACCGAAACGCATTACTGCTTCACGGTGAAAATAGGCAGGGTGGTGGTACCTACCCGTGCGAACTCACAAGAGGTCCTACCACCAGTGATAAACTAAGTGATTAGCTAAGGCCAGCTATGAATGTTGCTTAATATCTCGATACAAGCATTTAAAGCTCACTGTTAAATTGCCATAGTATCTTGTTGATTGTAATTGGAATTTCTATTATTATAATTCTGTTTTTTTTATACATGATTTTTGTTTGTTCTGAGCAAACTAGCAGTCAGGCATGCGGTCTTAGTATATACTAACGCTATTCAATCATCCACATTTTGTTTGTCAGAAAATACGTTACATCTGGTGGGTGGCCTTGGGATGTGGCTCAAAATTTTCATTTGATCTTTTCCGATGCATCGAATTGCTTTAAACTTTTCGTGGTCACGGACGACTAATGCGTTATTTGTCGATTAAACACAAGATTACATGGTAAAAGTAGTAGCTTTAGTTATCTATACTTCTATTTATCGGCCGTTTGGTGTAGTGGTAAGTGACATGGTCACTACACAAGGGGATCGCGGGTTCGAATCCCGCCAAGGGAAGATATTTGTATGGTAAATATAAATGTCTTTCCCAGGGTTATGGATGTATATTAAATAATATAAATATTACATTTATTTCCGTTATCTGGTACCTGTAACAAAAGTTCTTTACGAACTTAGCACGAGACCAGTTAACGTGGCGTGATTGTTAGTAAATATTTATTTATTTATTTATTTATTTATTTATACTAATATAATAAAGCTGAAGAGTTTGTTTGAACGCACTAATCTCAGGAGCTACTGGTCCGATTTGAAAAATTCTTTCAGCGTTAGATAGCTCATTTATCGAGGAAGGCTATAGGCTATATAACATCACGCTAAGACCAATACAAGCGGAGCACCAATAAAGAATGTTTCAAAATCGGGGTCATTTTTACCTTTTAAGAGCTTCCGCTGCGTGCGCTGCAGAAACGATTAAAGTTTCGCTAAGATAATGTATGACAGAATTGTTCCCTTTAAAAGATCTAAAAAAAAGTCCGCGACAGCATGTCTATATGTTAAGGTTGGCTCACTATAACGTTTTTATGCTAATCAAATTTGTTCTAAAATAAAGTATTATTTGCGGACGAAATCGCGGGCAAAAGCCAGTAAACCAGACTATTAAAATGCAGCGTAATATGTTCTGAAATGGAATCTCGTCTGAGAATATTACGTTACGTTTGCTTTATCATTTTAAGAACTCGTCGAGTGTTGAATGTCAAAGAAGCGATGCTCGTCTCTCTCTGGGTTATTATTTTCACGTGTCATAAATATAACAAAGAATAACTTTAATGAAAACATCATAACGATACTGCATTGGTCAAAGAACGATATAGTAAGTAAAACTAGAGGTCCCACAGTAGCTGAAATTCGATTATAATTAATTGGAATCGTATAATAAGTTTGTACACTATTATGATTGTATTTTATACTTCTATAATCACAAATTTCGCTAAGGCTGCACTATAAAAAAATATTAATAAAGACAAGCAATATTTAATCTATTCTCAATTTGACCACAGACGTCAAGAACAAAAGTTTGACAATAAATAGTATGCATGCGTGTCTGCGTCAAATACATGTGTGTAATGTTTTCTTTATCGATTTAATGTATCTTTTATGCATTATTTTTAAAAAATATTAGCATTGTGCACTTCTTCGCTATATTCTCTATAAGTGTGGAAAATTTCATACTCCTCGTTCGCGCAATTTTCGTAAAAAGGGATACAAAGTTTTTGCTTCATGTATTAATAGATACATTAATATGTATCTATTATTGGACACATACACTTTTTTAAAGAATCAACATTTAGCACTCGTACGAATATAGTGATCTGTATTTTAATATTTTTATTGATATCCTAGAATTTTAGCGTATTGTAAGTATTTGAATGAATTACGATAGCTATTTAGATATAGTTTTTTTTTTAACCGATTTTCAAATTTGATAGAACTAAGGTAAGTTGTTTGTGGAATGCTGCTTCTAAAACTAGTATTTTTTTAATGCAAGCGCTACCATCATTGTTAAAAATACTTTTTTTTTTTCTAGAAATCGGTAAACAAGTTCACATTCGTATGTTGCTATGTGATAACCGGAGCCTATAGACATCAAAACGCGATTACTGTTATTTAACTGAAGGTATCGTCTCGAAATCTCAATTGTATTATGTAACATTTGTGTCGCCTCTAAAACATGTCTAACTATGAACTCACAATATGCCCTACATTTCTTTGTGACCCGATCTTATTCCTCAATAAATGTTGCTATTGTAATTTGATAACATCCCTACGTACTTATGTCCACGGCTCTACATAGTCGATAAAAGTGATATCCGAAATACCTGATTCGGAAAAGTAATGTTGTCCGTGTATCGATCGAAATTAATGCGAAAATAAACTATTTTAAAACTCCACCGTTGAACGTAATCGCGAAAAACTGTATTCGATGCTTTTTTTTCTCTTTCTCGTGACCTACATACGTATGCTTCTAGAGTTATTGCAATACATGGTAATGTAATTAAGAAATGGATTACGTAACGGACGTAGTTATTATTGCACTTGAATGTATGTACGTGAAATTGTTTATTGATAGTTTAAGTGTTGGATCGCCTGAGTATTAGGTTTGTGGATGCAGATAGATATTATTATATTGTATGGTTATATAACTATTTATTGTATTGACGGGTGAAAGACTTCACGGCTCACCTTGAGTTTAGTGGTTACCGCAACCATTTTAAACCCATTTTGAGACTATAAAGTCGAAATCTCAATTGTATAATTGTGTGTCCAACCCTTCAACTCTAAACGTCTCTCGTCCATCAGATCCAATAACTCTTGCATTAGATACCTGCAGCTCTAACACTAGGAGCAGGCTGAGGAACCCCGGTAACCGTACTCGTCGAACTCGAAAAAGAGGTCGACGTGCAACCTAACCCATGCATCAGCCCGCTGAGTTTCTCGCCGGATCTTCTCAGTGGGTCGCGATTCCGATCCGGTAGTAGATTCATTCGCGAAGCATTGCTCTTGAGTTGTTAGGTCTCCTTCCGAGGCGCTCGGGCAGTTGTTAGCAAATCCCACCACTCCTGGCTGAGCCTTTGTTCGCCCACCTGTCCTGGTGAAGCTGGAAAGGCCTCCAAGCCACCAGTAATCTTTCAATCATAAAAAAAAAGTCTCTCGGTAGAAATAAGCAGGGTGGTGGAGCTTTGCAATGATCCCGTCATCTTTTCTTCAATTGCACCACCCATCATACCTCACTACTAAATTCACTTGATTAAATCACATCGCGTTTCCAGAGATAAATATTGCCAAGTATCATCTCTGAGCATATCTTTCAAACGAGGTTAGTTCATTTCGGCCCGGTATGGTGATGACAAATTATGCCACCTATAACCATTTACCATCAGCTTGGCCGCTAGCTTTTCTTATATCAATGGCAATAAAGAAGCTCACAGTATAGCTTTTCAGCAATAACAATGGATATAAATCTTTTTTTAAGTCTGTTTGGTTATAAATCGATAGAAATTGCAATGCAGTTTACCCAAGCTAGTATTACTATCGATGGTATATACCTATACACTTTTATAGGCGCAGGTGATTTCCATCATTCTGTCTATTTTATCAAGAAGCAGTTTTACGTTTAGGTGTAATGTTCTCACAAAATTAACACGTATTCAATAAATATAATAAAAAAAAGGATAGGTACTTTCTGAACAATATAATTTTAATTTTGTCCTGTAACATAATTATTTTACTATATATAAATCAATTATATATATTGCAAAGAATGTTATAATTGAATACAAAATACTACTGTACTGTACTGGAAGGTCAATAGTTATCGTATGATAATTTTAATGTGAAAAAATAAAACCAAGTGCTTATGGAAATTGAAAATAAATAACGTTTCCTCATATTATACATTGTTCACTGAAGCGATTTTACCTGCTAACACATGACTGGGAAAACGTTAATATTAATTTTAATTAATTTGCGCTTATAGAAAGATCACGCGAATTTAGCTAAATCGATGCACTACCCTTGTTAATAAGCCGTAGTGAATAAATAAATGCCGTGTTATGTTTTCAAATTTAGAAACGGAAAAAAAGCGCCCACTCTCTATATGAAAATGGGCAAAAGATGATTGCCCTGTGCCCATCGAGCGCGATTTGAAATATCGATTTTCGTTACAACAATATTTATATATCAATTTTACATTCAAAGAATATTGTATGCCATGCTGTTATTAAATTAATACATACTAGTGTTCGATATTGCCATAGACCCAACCCACTGAGTTTCTCGCCGGATCTTCTCCGTGGGTCGCGATTCCGATTCGATGCTAGATTGAGCGAAGCACTGCTATAGCTAGTTTTGCCTAACTTTGCCTTCTTTTATTTGTTATTGTATCTTCGGATCCGTGTTTCCCAGAGACTGCTAGATATTCCGGCGCCTAAGTAAGAAGATCGAAGAGACAAATCGACATAATTACTTTGGGCGCCACGTAGGGCACCGATGACCTACGTAGCAGTCAACGTGTTAAAAAACCTAGTTAACTTCAAAGTCATCTGCTCTGTTGTGTCAATATTTGTCAAGTCAATGTTTCTGCAATTAGTCCTTATCATTATATCATTATTTATTTATCTTTGGCTAATTTAATTATTCTGGCAACGTCAGCTATCGCCAAGATTAGATTTAAATGCTGTTTGTGGATCGAAAGTTTCACTGTGCAACTGGTTGTTAACGAAACTCATAGCTATGAACACCGATAAGGCAGGTGAAAATTTCAAGATTGACTAGGAAGAGAGGGCTTGTACGGTGGTTCAGGGAGAGTGCCAATCACTGACCAAGCACATTGCTAATACACTTGTACTGTATAGAGGCTTTTCCAGCCAGATTTCAAACTCTAACGTTTGACTGCTCTGCGATATGAATGGGCCGCCTCATATATGTAAATAAATCTTACAGTGTGCTTTGTGCGAGTTTTTAACGTTGTCGATAGCGTAAAAGTTAACTCAAATTTCTGTGCTGTTGGAACAGCGCCCCTAGCGGCAGTCGTAGGTAAACGATCCAACTCTGTACAAATTTGAGTTAACTTTTACGCTATCGAGAACGTTAAAAAACTCGAACTAAGCATACAGATAATTAAAACCGTAATTTGTATTCTTTGTACTAAATCATTAGTAAGTATACATACACATTACGGATATCCGAACTTTTCGGTTATTACATAGTAAATAAAGCACCTTCATTAAGTAATGAGACTAATTAAATAAATAAGTAACATCGAATGAAAATCGAGGCTCTAACTAATTGGCAGCACGGATGTTATTATATTATATCCTCGCAGCGGATTCAGTGCGACTTAACTGATCGCCCGGAGAAATATTGGTATTTTGTTATCGATTAATCGTAAATACGAGCTCGCGAATGCGGTTTCAATATTGATTTTTGTTATTAACCAACGTGCTGTATTCGAAGAGGATGATTTGATTGCTTTGAATGGATATCTATACTAATATTATAAAGAGGAAAGATTTGTTTGTTTGTTTGTATTGAATACGCTCTGAAACTACTGAACCGATTTGAAAAATTCTTTCACTGTTTGGAAGCTACACTATTCCCGAGTGACAAAGGCTATAATTTTTTTTGAAAAAATAAAAAAATTGGGATCTTTACTAAAACTTCAATAAGGTGTAAACAACATATGTCTAACTATTATGGTTATGCCGCAATAAGCGTTCTTTTATTTAAAAAAATAAAACAACGTCAAATATCGTTGAAATTTTTGTTAAAGACCCGAGCGGAGCCGGATCGGGCCGCTAGTGCGTAATAATCGTGCGATGCCGCAGAACGAATTAAAGCGATGCTTCATGTTTGACTGTTTCACGTCATGTTTTACATGATAATAATATATTACACGTGACAATANGGTTATGCCGCAATAAGCGTTCTTTTATTTAAAAAAATAAAACAACGTCAAATATCGTTGAAATTTTTGTTAAAGACCCGAGCGGAGCCGGATCGGGCCGCTAGTGCGTAATAATCGTGCGATGCCGCAGAACGAATTAAAGCGATGCTTCATGTTTGACTGTTTCACGTCATGTTTTACATGATAATAATATATTACACGTGACAATATCGAAACTAATCGTTTTTTTAGAGGCGTGGGATGAACGTCTCGAAATTAAGCTTTTTTTTATTTTTTTATTACTCTTGTAGGTAGATGAGCATACGGTCCACCTGATGGTGGGTGGTGACCGTTGCCAATGGACTTCAGCAATGCCAGGGGCAGAACCAACTCGATGTCTACCGCTAAACCATCTTCCACCGCGTCTCGACGAACCCAAGGCCCCCCGGCTTTAGTGATTAGGGAAGCCCAAGCATACGCTTATCTAAACGCTTCACGGTAGATATATACGCACAATAGTAACGTATGGCTGATTGTGCTCACATTACACCATACCACTAGTAATTACTCAGTTTTGTATTACACAAGATGATACTTTATCGTTGTTTTTTTTTCAAACCGTTACCAAAAATTCTTTCATGGCAAAAATAGGCAGGGGGTTGATACCGACCCGTGCGAACGCACAAGACGCCCTGCCACCATCCGGTCATTGTTCTCGTCGAACCCGTCGCTTGCGACGTAGGGCTCGGCGAGTAAACTAACTCACAGACACAGCCCACTGAGTTTCTCGCCGGATCGCAGAGGGTCGCGTTTCCAATCCGGTGGTAGATTCTGCGAAGCACGCCTCTTACTAGGGTTCGTGTTAGCAACAACGTCAGGTTTGAGCCTTTAAGCTCACCAACTCGCCCGGTGACGCTGATATGGTCCCTCAAGACCATCAGCTTAGGTAAAAAAAAACCTGCCACCGGAAATTACGCAAATAATATTTATTGCTGGTCTGATTTTTATTATTCGATGTTATTCCTTCAGAGTGGAAGTAATTCATGAACTTTTGTTGATACATATTTTATCAGAAATATTGTTATCTGCCTGCGGGATTCGAACACCGGCACAGTCGCATCGCTTGATACGACTGCACCGTGGTCTTATCTCTTAGACCATGACGAACAAAAAATCAGCAATCACCCTCATTCCAATTTCAAATTTCCTAACCGAACACTCCCTAGCGAGATATCTTCCTATTTCAATTTGAAATCCTTAGCTTGATGTGGCGGTTCTCGGTAATGGATTATAATATAATAATTCTCGGTAATGTATTTATAAATACATATAAACTTCTCGGTGACTACATTTAGTTACTACCCGAGCGATTGTTATGTTTTAGATATGCTTCGAACTCATGCATTTTGATTAACTAGTTACAATGCTTATTCCTCGCCTTTTTATAACAGAGATACGAATGACTAATGTCTCGCAATGTTAATATAGTTAACATTTTAGCGTGCTTAGTTATGTGTCTCGATTTTTATTATTCTATTTTCAAACGCATAACATATAATAATATTATTATGGTTTTCTATAACGGCATTTAGTTCATATAATTACACTAGCCGTACTCGCCCGCTTCGCTGGGCATTTAAAATTAACATTTAGCCTATCCATTAAGTAAATGTATTTTCTACATGGATACCAAGTTTCAAGTCAATCGGATGCACGGTTCAATAGTTATAACGGAACATCCGTAAAAACCACTGTAGATTTATATATTAGTATAGATTTCCAAAAATCCTTTTTCAGCCTGTTGTTCCATTACATTAATCACGTCCTATACAAGTTCAGTCTGCTCGTATTGGATTATTTTATCGATCGATCTCTAAAGACTTCAACAATGATTTGGACACAGATAAGCCGCTGCCTGACGTTCACTTGTCAAACTTCTTTTGAAGAAGACCGCGTCTTCAGTTGTGAGGAATAGTAGTGTAGTGCATAAGTACAATGTTATCCGATCGAGGCGACGAGACAACGCGACTTCAAGAGTTGGACGTGCGAACTAACTCAGAGACAGAAGTCACTGAGTTACATGCCAGATCTTCTCAGTGGGTCGCGATGGCAGATTCTTTTTTTTATTGCTTAGGTGGTTGGACGAGCTCACAGCCCACCTGGTGTAAAGTGGTTACTGGAGCCCATACACATTTACAACGTAAAGGCGCCACCCACCTTGAGATATAAGTTCTAAGATCTCAGTATAGTTACAACGGCTGCCCTACCCTTGAAACAGAAACGCATTACTGCTTCACGGCTGAAATAGGCAGGGCGGTGGTACCTAACCGCGCGGACTCAGAAGAGGTCCTACCACCAGTAATTACGCAAATTATAATTTTGCGGGTTTGATTTTTATTACACGATGCTATTCCTTCACCGTGGAAGTCAATCGTGAACATTTGTTGAGTACGTATTTCAATAGAAAAATTGGTACCCGCCTGGGATTCGAACATCGGTGCATCGCTCAACACGAATGCACCGGACGTCTTATCCTTTAGGCCACGACGATTCTGCGAAACACTNCCAGTAATTACGCAAATTATAATTTTGCGGGTTTGATTTTTATTACACGATGCTATTCCTTCACCGTGGAAGTCAATCGTGAACATTTGTTGAGTACGTATTTCAATAGAAAAATTGGTACCCGCCTGGGATTCGAACATCGGTGCATCGCTCAACACGAATGCACCGGACGTCTTATCCTTTAGGCCACGACGATTCTGCGAAACACTGCTCTTGCTTTTTTTTATTGCATAAATTGGTGGACGAACTCACAGCCCACCTGGTCTTAAGTGGTTACCGGAGCCCATAGACATCTACAACATAAATGCGCGACCCACCTTGAGATATAAGCTCCAAGGTCTCAGTATAGTTAGCTAGTGTCAGCAAATTCTCTCAGTTTGAGTCCGTGAGCTCACCTACCTGTATCCAGGCGTAGCTGTAAAGCCCCTTAAGTTACCAGTGAATAGGTAGGAAAAAAATGTACAATGTATATTTTCGATACCTTCAAGAAACCCAAACAAAACTCCGCCCGAGAAAAAATTCCAAATACATATTTCTAGCTTACATGTCTGTAGCTTTAAATTATGATCAATGATTCTATGTTTTTGTAACTATGAAAGAGTTTTAAAGAAAGAATAACGTTTTTTGTTCGGAAAAATTTGGCACCGAACGTTTCCATAATAATATTCTGAAATTGGATTTCTTCCAATTTTAGAAGAAAATAATATATAATGGAACACATTATTTATACTAGCAAATAACTTTAAGAAAAACCATATAATATGCGTAATATAAATTGTCATTAAGATCGATGTTATGTTAGCGGTAACATTTTAATAGTGTGATTCTGCCATGTTGGCATGTTTACCCTGCATATTTCTGCCGCGAAATATGCGTACCGATTTGAAAGGGTAGGGCAATCGTTACAATTCAGAGTTCGGTCTCTATTGTCTCAAGGTATTCAAGTCGTAATTATTGCCTTCATGTTCAGTTGTGACACCAACTGAACTGTGACCTCGTCTGCTAGTGTTGACCGTAGAACCTCCTTTATCCAGTAATGTGAGGCACAACATAATTATGTAGGTACTTTGTTTTGGCCAAGTTTTGTATCAAACTGTCACCAGGCAGCCAGGCACACAGGCAGGGCTTTGATTGTCAAAATAGAATAAGAATTAATGATGTAGTAATTCGAAGCGATAGTGAGAAGCAGCGATATGTTTAGGAGGCGTAAATCGTAGATCCTGATCATCGAGATATTCGGAAATTACAAATGAACTGACTCCCACGGTGAAGGAATAACATCGTGTAATAAAAATCAAACCCACAAAATTATAATTTTCGTAATTACTGGTGGTAGCGCCTCTTGTGAGTCTGCACGGGTAGGTACCACCGCTCTGCCTATTTCTGCCGTAATGCAGTAATGCGTTTCGACTTGAAGGATAGGGCAGCCGTTGTAACTGTACCTTAGAACTTATATCTCCAGGTGGGTGGCGGCATTTACGTTGTAGATGTTTATGGGCTCCAGTAACCACTTAACACCAGGTGGGCTGTGAGATCGTCCACCTATGTAAGCAATAAAAAAAAAAAAAAAACATTGATGTTTTGTTTCAGGTATTAGCCCATACGTTACAAGGTCTCGGGCAAGATGAGGGTATGTACCAACAGTACATACCGCTCGCCCTGCATCTGGCTGATGAGTTTTTTCTCACTCATTCTTCTAAGGACGTCCAGCTGTTGATAGCTTGCTGCATAGCTGACGTCCTACGGGTGTACGCGCCGGAAGCGCCATACAAAGACCAGGAACAGGTGAGTCGACTTTTGACACCTAACTCCCAACTGCAAATTGTCATCGATATCGGCTATGCCATGAACACAGACGTGTTGCCGCACACAATAAAGAGCTCTTAATACCTTACCTTAAGAACTAAAATCCATGAGATGCCTGATAATATGATGCGAAAATATATGACTGATGATTTGGATGAAGTGATTCGAGCATGGCAGGATGAATTTTGTTGCGATGAGGGTTAGTGCTATGTTAAAAATAAGATGATATGGGATTGTCTTAGAAGAAGTGAAGCATTAATGCGTCTCGGTTTGAAGGGTGGGGCAGCCGTTGTAACTATACTGAGACTTTAGAACTCACATCTCAAGGTGGGTGGCGGCATTTACGTTGTGGATGTCTATGGGCTCCAGTAACCATTTAACACCAGGTGGGTTGTGAGCTCATCCACCCATGCAAGCAATAAAAAAAAAAGATGATACCCGGACCATTCTCTACGGAATCAATGATGCAAAAGAGTATAAACCTTTTCGTAGATCGATTATGGGATGTTCCTGCAATCATCTGTTTGTTCTCTTTCATTCATCAACAGGTCAAAACTATATTCTTGTTCCTCATAAACCAACTGCAAGGCCTGCGTGATCCAAAGAATCCGGCCTTCAAACGCTACTTTTACTTGTTGGAAAATCTTGCCTACGTCAAGTCATTTAATATGTGCTTCGAACTCGAAGACTGTCAGGAGATATTCTGCGCTCTCTTCTCATTGATGTTCAAGATCGTTAAGTGAGTATACTAATTTAATAAATAGTAGATGATGACTTTCCTCGGTTTTTTTTATAACGTCCATCCATCCATCTTGTTGTGTCTTTAAAGCGGTTAGTTGCCTGCCCTCAATTAAGAAAAATAGTATTAATATTCGCCAATAGATGTCGGGAAGAGTTGATTATTGAAAACACGAATAAGAAAACATTTTCTGAATATAAATCGTAGCTAGATCGATTTATCGTCCACGAAATCCCCAGTATACTAAATTTTATGAAAATCGTTGGAGCCGTTTCCGAGATTCAGATTATGTGTATACAAGAATTGCTCGTTTAAAGGTATAAGATAGTTTAAAAAATCTAACAAAATACGCTTTTATATAAAATCCAACTAAAAAATAGAAAATAAAATTTAATAAATTTGAATTAAAAATAGTGTAAGAAAAAATGATTTTATTGAAAAAAAAGCATGTGGGGTGCTTTTCAGGATATTATCAAAATAATCCTACAACAATCAAAACAAGTCATCTGTTCATAAAATATTTATAACTACTGCTATAATTGAAGCGCCCCACGCTTTTTTTAATAAAATCATTTTTTCTTACACTATTTTTAATTCAAATTTATTAAAATTCATTTTCTATTCTTTAGTTGGATTTTCTATAAAAGCGTATTTTGCTAGTTTTTTAAAACTATTATTTCTTTTTCATTTTTTAGTTGATTTTAAATTTTTTTCATTTTATTTTTCAAATTTTTAATATTGTATTGTCATCGGTCCTTAATAAGTATACCAAACTTCGAGTTAATCCGACGTTTTGAAGGGGGTCAAAATCATGTTCAAAGATTCCGTTACAAACATACATACTAACATACATACGTCTGCATCTAATAAAAGCGTATTAAAAAGCATTGGTTTACACTAGTGTTTAGTGCGAGTTTTTAACTTCTCGATCGCGTTAAAATTAACTCAAATTTGTATCGAGTTGAACGAACGCCCCTAGTGATACACGAAGGGAAGCTGTTTCAACTCTATACAAATTTATGTTTACTTTTACGCGATCGAGAAGTTCAAAAACTCACACTAAGCACACTGTAGTGTTTATGTTTAACGCATTTTAGCAGGTAGCTTATATTATAGTTTTTACTTAAAACCAAACTTTTAGTGAGTGGATAGAATTAATACAATGAGCATTGATTACAAAAAGCTCCACACGTCATCTCGGATCCTCCCGATCCACTAACGGTGCTTTTAGGTACTTCAAGCACCGGTCACCTTTCTCGTCGAACCCGTCGCTTGCGACGAAGGGCTCGACGAGTAAATTAACTCTCAGACACAGCCCACTGAGTTTCTCGCCGGATCTTCTCAGTGGGTCGCGTTTCCGATCCGGTGGTAGATTCTGCGAAGCACGGCTCTTGCTAGGGTTCGTGTTAGCAACGTCATCAGGTTTGAGCCCCGTGAGCTCACCTGCTAGTTAAGGTTACGCTGAAATAGCCCCTAAGGCTATCAGCTTAGGTAGCGTGATATTTATTTTTCAGAAAATATAAATAATTTAAAGAGGTTAAATTATATATTTTTTTTAAATTAACTGTGGTAATTTCTTAATAATTTATTGAAAATGTCATCGCTTTTCGATGTGATGACATCATCAGTAATATAAAGAAAATGGAGTGTATAAAGAAAATGGAGAATATAAAGAAAATGGAGAATATAAAGAAAATACATGGAAGGGAACATATTTTTTTAGAGATTTCAGAATAAATTTGCACTGTCTGAGTGAGAATTTTGTAAATTCAAATGACACTTTTCAAATCATGTTATTTATTATTTATGAATGCATGATTGTTCTAAACTTTACAATTTTATTGTATTGTATTATTGGTAGCAAAACGTAATGAATTTGTTTTGTAAATTACATTGCTATTGTTGGTAACTGCTTTGCCAATCACGTTGAGAATTTAGGCATAACAATCATTCTCAACAGTATTCCCTTTCAATTCTCAATGTGAAATGAATTATTATAAATGTTACAAAATTGAGTGTATTTTTTTAAATCGTGTGCACTTTTTGAGATGTTTACTTTTTCACCTTTTCGTATAGTTCACAGCCCTATCTACCGTATAAAAAAACTGTTATGTGTATATAGCTTTAATATTTATCTATAGCTTACATTTGATATAGTTCTTAAAAATTCACCATATAAAATTTTATACGAAAAATGTTTTTACTCGTTAATTCAAAATAGACTTTTTGCACTTAGCAGATTTTGGTTTGACAGCGACGATATGGCGTTACTAAATGTAGTTCAACATTCGAAAGATGCCTCTTTAGCCAATGAATTTCTCGCCGGATATTGTCAACGGGTCGCAATTCCGATGCGTTCGTAGATTCTGCGTAGCACTACTCTTGCTAGGGCTAGTGTTAGCAAATTCTCTCAGGTCGAGCCCTGAGTGAGCTGGACTCTATCCGCGCGTAGCTGGTATAGCCCCTCAGGCTGTCATCGAATAGGTAGGGTAATAAAAAAATGCTTCTTAAATTTATTACGTCCGTCTGGTGTATTGGTAAGTGACATGGTCACTACACTAGGGGGTCGCGGGTTCGAATCCCGCCAAGGGAAGATATTTGTATGATAAATATAAATGTCTTTTCCAGGGTTATGGATGTATATTAAATATATGTATGTGTATAATAAAAATCTTACATTTATTTCCGATATCTGGTACCTGTAACACAAGTTCTTTACGAACTTATCACGGGACCAGTTAACGTGGCGTGATTGCAATTTTTTTTTTATTGCTTTTGTAGGCAGACGAGCATACGGCCCACCTGATGGTGAGTGGTTACCGTCGCCCATGGACTTCAGCAATGCCAAGGGCAGAGCCAAGCCGCTGCCTACCGCTTAATACTCTCCACAAGCCTCGTTTGAAGAAGGACATGTCATAGCGCATGTCATAACATGTCATAACATTGAAAAACAGTTAACAGGCTGTTAGTAAAATATTGTTAGTAAAATTTTTATTTATTTATTTATTACAGTAATATATTTATTTTGATGTACTTTTGTGCTGTACAAGAACAAACTTAATACACACTAGCCCTAGCAAGAGTAGTGTTACGCAGAATCTACGAGCGGATAGGAATTGCGATCCGTTGAGAAGATCCGACGAGAAATTCAGTGGGTAAAGAGGCATCTTTCGAATGTTGAACTACATTTAATAACGCCGCCATATTGTTCTTTTTCTTTATATTCAACAAACAAAAGATCAAAGATAAGATATTTTAAAGAGAGACAGAGAGAGAAAGAATATACTTTATTGCACACCAAAATAGTAAGTTTGTTATGTACAGTGTACCTACCTTTAAGTTAATTCTTCGATAAATTATGCCAGAGTCTGGATAGATTTCTCGGGATTATTGTAATAATAAATATAATAAATATGTAACATTTTACACGAAACAAATTGATATGTAATTATATTCATAAGTTGTGAAAAAATTATAATATGTACAGCTTAGGTACGCTTTCTCAAGGCGTAGTCTCCCGGTAGGAATTGGAAGAAGAGGAGGACTTTGGTCTTCCTCTTCTCCCTCTTCTTCTCTGGAGGCGCCGGAGTCCGACATAACCCGGTCTATTACCCCTCTCGACCGTATCCGTAAATGGATTCCCCAGCGTTAAAAAAAAAGAAGAAAAAAGGTACGCTAATTTATATGAGAGTTTGAGTTACAAACCAAAGGCCCTAAGTGCCAAACTTTGCTTTAATAATGATCATAGTTCTAGGCTTAAGTTAGTAAAAGTAGTTTGAGTATGTTTCTCTTAGTTAGCAACACGGATTAACTTGCTTGCTTTGTATCCCACAAGAGTATTTACTTAAGAAGTTATCTTCACAAACTCCATACTGAGTCGTAAAAATAGTCTTGAATATAAGAAGAGTGTATCACGTATTTATCACATCAATATAGTAGGGCCGCGATTTTTTTGTTTTATTTGTTATTGAATGTTTATTATAATCTTTATTGAAGGATATAAAAATAATCTCTAACTAGCGGCCCGCTCCAGCTCCGCTCGGGTCTTTAACAAAAATTTCAACGATATTTGGCGTTCTTTTATTTTTTTAAATAAATGAATATAATAGCGATAGCATAATATATAGCATAACTATAATAGTTGGACATATGCTGTCGCGACACTTTTTGTAAATAATAATGTGTTCTATAAAGTAGTAGTACATTATTTTATTCTATCATCAATAATTTTCGCAGGGCACGCGATGTAAAAAATATTTTAGGTAATTTTTTTACACCTTCGGTTACATTATTGGAGTTTTAGTAAGGATCCCTAATTTTTTCAAAAAAGGTAATAAATAGCCTATGTCACTCGGGAATAGTGTAGCTTCCAAACAGTAAAAGAATTTTTCAAATCGGTTTAGTAGTTTCGGAGCCTATTCAATACAAACAAACAAACAAATCTTTCCTCTTTATAATATTAGTATAGATAATATAGTCCTGGTGAGACTGGAAAGGCCTCAGGGCCACCAGTAATCCTTAAACCATATAAAAAAAAACTACTAATATAAAGCAACTTCTAGTTTGACAAGCGCTAGGATCATCCTTATTTCTATAAGTGTAGATAGGCGCAGAATTTTAGCCAAAATCAAAGGTCTTTACATGTGAGGTGCGATGTATCATATACATCTGCTAAATTAATTTTGTTTAGCATAAGTTAGAGTTTGCAATCGCGGCCAATTGTGTGAGAATCACACAGGATACTGCTCGGGTACAATAGCGCCTAGTGAAACACCAGGGTTGCCACTAAATAAATTGTTTATTTATTTTATTTTATTTTGAATTTAATTTATTGTAAACCGCGCATTTATTTCGCCAACAGCATAGAGCATTCGACCAAAGTGAAAGCGTTCATGTTAGACGTCCTGTGCCCGTTGATCACGGAGTCGGACGTCGTGTCCAATGAGTTGCTGAACGTGATATTGATCAATCTAGTCGAACCGAACAAGCGGGAACACAAGCACGCCTTCGCACTAGCCAAGGAACTCATCGTGAAGACCAGTGAGACTCTAGAGCCTTATATCCAAGCGGTGAGTACATTACAACCATAGGTACTGACTGATACCTTGACATATAAATACATTGTGTTTTTTTTATTGCTTAGATGGGTGGACAAGCTCACAGCCCACATGGTGTTAAGTGGTTACTGAAGCACATAGACATGTACAACGTAAATGCGCCACCCATCTTGAGATATAAGTTCTAAGGTCTCAGTATAGTTACAACGGCTGCTCCACCCTTCAAACCGAAACGCATTACTGCTTCACGGCAGAAATAGGCAGGGCGGTGATACCTACCCGTGCGGACTCACAAGAGGTCCTACCACAAGTAAATGAGTTAATCTTTTTTTGTCTCATCGACATTGTGATGAAAGATAAGTCTCGATTTCTATTCGTAACATTAAAACTAGTCAATAACATATAAATGGTATATAACTGTTTCGTCTCTACCTGATAGATTCTGTTCAATTTTCACGATCGATTTTAATATACGTTGTTTTCTCAGAAATAATTGTATCACTGAAAATACATTAACTACAATAGATACAATTCAATACAATTTGCTCGGAGATAGTCTGAATGTGTTGATTATTACCAAGAAGCCGTAGATTTTTTCTGGAACGAGAATAATTCTATTTGTATTGTATAAGTTGTGTTTATTTTACAGTTTTTCAATCACGTTCTAATACTTGGCAAAGAAGAGAAGAGCCTTTTGATATTTTCGAAAGTCTACGAGCTAATATACGAGCTGTACCAGTGTTGTCCGTCTGTGTTACTATCCGTGTTGCCGCAGCTCGAATGCAAGCTGAAGTCTGCTCATTTCCAAGAGAGGCTCAGTGGCGTCGCTTTATTAGCTAGAATGTTCTCTGAACCGGGCTCGCAGCTGGCCAAACAGTACCCGGCTCTGTGGCGGGCCTTCCTCGGCAGGTTCAACGATATCTCCGTACCGATACGCATCAAATGCGTTCAGTACTGCATGCACTTCCTCGTCCACCACCCGGACCTGAGGAAGGACATAACCGAGACCCTGAAACTGAGGCAGCACGACGCCAACGAACAGGTCCGGTATGAGGTCGTCATGGCGATCATCGCGACGGCCCAAAGAGACTTCCAAGCGGTCGCCGAGTCTGAGGACCTCCTTCATTTCGTAAAAGAAAGAACGTTAGATAAGAAGTTTAAAATCAGGAAAGAAGCCATGTCCGGCCTGGCCATGATCTACAAGAAGTTCTTGACCGAAGAAAGCGTGCCGGCCGCTACCGAGAAAGCGGTCCAGTGGATCAAAGACAAAATTCTACACGGTTATTACATGACGGCGTTAGAAGACCGACTTCTAGTCGAGAGGCTTCTGAACACTTCGCTGGTTCCGTACACGTTACAGTCTGCGGTACGGATGAAGAAGCTGTACTACTTGATGTCTAATGTAGACGACAACGCCACGAAAGCGTTCATTGAGTTACAGAAGCACCAACTCGCAGTCCGGCGCACGGTCGCGGAATGGATCGAGTTGCACAGGAAGCCGCCGTCGCCGTCCGTTCAAAAGGAATTGATCGCTAAAGTCTTGCACATAAGTACCAAATTCCTTCCCGAGTCGGTGAAGGCGCAGGAGTTCCTGAACAAGTTCTCGCAGCACATGAAGCAGTCGCCGGAGCTGTTGCAAGGAATGGAGACGATACTAAATCCGAATGTTAGCTGTGAAGTGTGCGTTCGCACTACTGTGAGTATTAATTATATTCGTTTCTATCTTCAAAGTCTTAAGGTTCCTTAAGGTAAATTCCCTGTTTAACACAATGAATCGAACATGATTACCATTTTAAGTTCATAATTCAATAATTCTTTCCGGTGAACTGCTCCTTATAGATGTACAAAATGAACTCGTTCACTTCCGGATCGCTTTCGTTCACCAGTTCACTTATCTTCTCCCCTTGAGTAAGGGAAGTTTTGTCGGAGACCAACCGCTCTAGCTCAAAACAAATTACATCCATTACTCCCTTGTAATCAATTCAGTTTGTCATTGCACAAATTAGGGACCTCTTGCATAATTTCATTTATCATTTTTCCTTACGTTTTTACTAGGCGTATGGACATTTTAGAGAAATTACCTTTAAATATTAGTTTTGAATGCAACTACTTTATTACATTTAAAAAATACTCTTATGTGTAAGTAAAGGTTATAGAAAAAATCAAATAATAGAAAGTATTAAGTATATCTTAAATACCATTACTCCCAGGCGTAAGCCAGAAGAAAATCTGGAGGGAAATCGTAATTTTAATGAAATAATTCGATTCTGCTCTCAGCGGAGAAGCTCTGAACTAATCTACTTACTAATTCTTATTCCACACCGTGGCCGCGTCGGTACTGATTGACGGAACGAAATGAACTATGAACGATTTCAAGGAACGAGGTCATAGTACTAAACGTGAACTGTTTTCGCAAATTTATCGTCCCGCCTATTTGTGTTGTCAAGCAATAACGCGTACCTGTCATTATGACCCGTGCCGGGCGTTTTTCTTAACCCTTTTAGTGCTAAGCTTATTTTTATATATTTTGCAGAAATTTGCTAAAGAATTCTTGAAAAAAAAAAGTACTGTACAAATATTTTTACTTAAAAAAAACAACAAAAGTCAATGTTAAATTCATAGCAAAATATTTTGAAACGGCTATTTATAAATGTTATTAGCTTATTAAAAACGTTATCGTGCCTAATAATATAATAGCCGGCAAACTTCTTGAGCATTTGTTGACGTAGTGGGGGTAAGTTCGCGCATGGTACACTCACGTGCAAAAACATTACTTACTCTGCGTCATAATGCTATTAAATTATTAAAATCAACATATGTATTTATTTATATATTTATTAGAACATCAACAAAACATATAGGTTTAATAATTGTAATAATGTAATCTTGGGGTAAAATAGATATTCCTTCTATTAAGTCAAAACTAGAGCTGTTGCCAGGTCTTGGTTCAGTTGAAGCGAAGCTGGTATTTGTAATTATTTTTTCGTTATCTTAATCTTGACCATCATCATCATCACTGTTTTCATCACCAGAGTCGCTATCATCGTGATTAGTCGACATAGGGCTCATCGGTGTAGTTTACAACTCGGTCGATTCGGTCTTCTTTTTTGTCTATAATTAATTATTTTTTGAAGATATTCGATTCGTAGTAAACGAATGTTACTTTTTTCAATTACCAGCTTCCGATTATTTTCTGTTCTTTTTTTCCATCTAAAGCCTAGCTCTTTCATAATACGTCGTAAGCTTCATTCCGAGCCATTAAAATTTATATCTTCTTTAAAATTTTCGAAGCCTTTCTACGGTACGGAGTTTCGCTGCTTGTTATGTAGTTATTATGATTACATCTTTTTATTACAGATTGAACGAAACTATCCATTCCGGTAACTTTCTTCTTCCCTGATCTTTTCTTACCCGGAGTCCGAAACACGGCGAGCAAGCCAGAGCCTTTAGCTTCGTTAATAATGCACCTAACAGTACTCACTGATGGTTTTGTTACTTCCCAAGTCTGTTTTAATTTTTCCATATCATTCTTCCCCTGTTTTATAATGAAGCAATATACGTCGTACACAATTTTTCTACCCTTTCTTTTGAATACTACACCGGTTTGTCGCGGCATAGTGTATGTTTTATAAAAAATCAACAAACACTCAACAAATAGCAATGGCAACAAAGTCTACAAGTAATTATAACAAATAACTTAACGATTAATAACGATAGACTTTCCACTGTACGCAAGCGTACTTTTGGGAGCAAGCGGAATGAGGGCGCGGTGCGGGGCGGAAGGTTCGACTGATCTACCAATAACGCGCTCGATAGGATTTCCCCTGCCGTCGCGCCTCACCCTCACCACCAAAGTGATCTAAAATTCGGTTCTGCGCAGTCAAGGTCATTTGCTCAAGAAGTTTGCCGGTTACTATACCTATAATCAAACTGCGCAATAGTCGATATTCCGACGCTCCGCACTTAATACAATTAATAGACAATCGATCTATCGACGGCTCGCGCGTGAAAGGTTGAATAACACTCTAATTGATTGTTCCACTCGGGGGGTTTATATTGTGGAGTAATCGCACAGCATAAGACGTTTCTCTCCCTGCTCTGTAGTTCCCTCACTGCTGAGGAACATGACCGCATGTTACTTTCCTCCATGGTGTTCGGTCATAGGTAGCATGGACAGCTTACCTGATATTTAATTATTATTCTTAACTAGCTGACCCGACAGACTTCGTAGTGCCTCAATAGATAAATAAAAGACCTAAACTTTTGTATAAAATAAACTTAAAACAAACAAAAGAAATCCGTCCGACGGAGGACACATCAAAGGAAAAAGAAAATTGTTATTTTTATTTAATTTCGAGCATTTTCATATTTATCTACCTATTAACCTTCTCTAGACTTCCACAAATAATTCAAGACCAAAATTAACCAAATCGGTCCAGCCGTTCTCGAGTTTTAGCGAGACTAACGAACAGCAATTCATTTTTATATGACGTTTACATGGCATTTAATTTTTTATTTTTTTATTTTATTTCCCAGTCAAACGTCCTAAAGAAGCTCGGTCAGCCGGTGATGACGAACTTGTACTACAACACTGTCAAGATGCTCTTGGAGCGGGTCAGCTCGGTGATGATCGACCACGAGTCTCTGCTGATACTGGTCGAATACGTCGAGGGCTCCGTCACCGGCATGAACACGACCATAGCCGAGGAATGCGGTCAGTTTACTTTGTTAAGGACCCATCCTCCCAACCCCTCCCCTCCCCGGACCGGTAGGTGAGCTATATATGAGAATTTGCTAATACTCGGTTTGAAGGGTGGGGCAGCCGCTGTAACTATACTGAGACCTTAGAACTTATATCTCAAGGTGAGTGGCGCATTTACGTTGTAGATGTCTATGGGCTCCAGTAACCACTTATCACCGGGTGGGCTGTGAGCTCGTCCACCAATCAAAGCAATAAAAAATAAAAAATTACTAACCCTAGCAAGAGCAGTCCTTCGTAGAATCTACCACCGGATCTGAATCGACCCACTGAGATGATCCGGTGAGAAACTCAGTGGGCAACGGAGACTATTATTTAATAACTGAGCAGTTCGAAATAGGAAAAATACAAGTGTGATTATAAAAATCTGTCAGCTTGTATTTGTTATGTAATTTGAGCGCTAAAATCGAATGGCATCTTGTGGGTGTGTCAGGAATCTTGCATTAAGACAACACAATTAACACAGTTGAATGGTTTTGTTTGTATACAAGGTGACACAATAACTGGAATAAAACCAAAGATCTTGTAAATAAAAACGGAAATTATTTCACTATTAATTTGTAGATGAGTATAGATAGCATAATTGTTATCCAAGTCTGCAAGGAATTTCCACGGAAAATAACGACAAATAAAAAATAATTACAGTTATAAATAATTTTGTAATTCTTCTTCCTCGCCACACTGAAAAAGCCTCTCAAGGCCATCAGCTTAGGTAGAAGAAAAAAAAAACTTCCTCATGGATATAACAGTTGTGTGTCCAGCAATTAATCTGTAATCAGCTGTTGTGATACGCTCCTATTTTCTTCTCCATTAAATGTGGTGTGTCTGATAATCATACCAGCCCTAGAGTTTTAGTAGCCTTAACGTCCTTATCATCCGATGATACCATCACACAAAAAAATCTTTCAGAACTATGCCTGAATATTGATGATGTGATTTAGGAGCTGTTGATTACAAACTTAATCTTCTAATTGTCTAATTATAAACAATTTTATTTTATTGCTCTAATTGAAAATTGCCAACTGGTTAATAATTTTGTAAATATACTTAAATTTTGTATAAAATAAATATTTAAAAATGTTATTCATATTTTATTTAAACTTTAGTTTTAGAGAAATATTATTGATGTATTTTTTGAACAATTCAAAAAGAGTTCTTGTTTTTTTGTCTGGAATCGTTATAAAAGTTTTTATTGTCTTATGCAGCCCACCTGATGGGAGTGGTAAGATTGAATAATAAAATTGTTTTTATCTCGGTAACAGGTATCGACACGAAGAAGGCGGCGGAGCGCGGGCTGAAGCTGCTGGTGATGCTGTCGTTCGTGTTCCCGGCGCACTTCCTGCACGAGGACGTGCTGACCCGCCTCACGTGCATGCTGGAGCTGGACGACGAGGCCGTGGCGCCGCACATCCTCGCCGCGCTCACCTTCCTCGGGAAATACAGGCCGCTTAGTTAGTGTAGCACTCACTTGACTTTTTTTTATTGCCCTTGTAGGCAGACAAGCATACAGCCCACCTTGTGTTAAGTGGTTACTGGAACCCATAGACATGCACAACGTAAATGCGCCACCCTCCTTGAGATATAAGTTCTAAAGTCTGAAGTATGGTTACAACGGCTGTCCCACCCTGCTCCAGATTTTAAGCTGTACCGCGGAGACCCGTCAGAAGGAGTCGCTGGACGCTAGCAGCGTGTTCTAGGTCCGGACGGTTAGGTGCCACCAGTCGTATTCCTTCGCAAAGCGTTATGCTCTGTACACACGGGTGGGACAGCCGTTGTACTGTACAATCGTGAATGAGCTCATGTCTCGCAAGGAGGGTGATAGATACATTGTGCTGTCTTTAGGCTCCATTACCAGCTTAACCCGACAAGATCCAGTCACCGCAATATATTCTTACGTTGGTTGAGGCGGTGTCTTTCATCACAATTATTCAACTGCTGCATATTTATCATCAGTTACGTGAAAACGCACAGCTTACTGCCTATATGCAGCTGTCCACTGACACTTGAGATTGCAGCTAAATAATTAGTGCTCGTTTGAACAGGCGAAGCGTGCCCCGCCCTGTTCCCGCGACTGATCACCCTGTGCAAAGCCTACGCCGAGGTGGGCTCACCAAAACAAGCCAAGAATGCTGTCAGGTAACTGATATTTATGATATGTTCTTTATCTAAATTTCTAAGATGTCATTTTAAGATAAAATTCAATACACTTTTTGAAAGAGGCCGAGAGAAAAAGAAGTCTGGTCTAATAATATTTTTTTAACATTTGTATACTGTGACAGATGCTAAACGATCAATCATCGCGACATTATTACACATTTAAATAATAATAAAAAAAACAGTAATTAAATATACACAAAAAAAAGATTGTTTATTCTCGTGTCTCCACTAAAAAGACCTGATGACATTTTTGGTAAAAAGTGTTGCCATAATAAATGAGAATAATCAACAATCTTCTCAAGAATTGTATAGTAATAAATATTAGTTTAAATAAACTAAAAAAGTACGCTTTTATAGAAAATCCAAATAAAAAATAGAAAATAAATTTGAATTAAAAATAGTGTAAGAAAAAATGATTTTATTGTAAAAAAAAGCGTGGGGTGTATGGTATCATTAATTATAAATATTTTATAAACAGATATGAGTAGAAGGGTCATTTTGATAATATCCTGAAAAGCATCCCACACTTTTTTATAATAAAATAATTTTTTCTTACACTATTTTTAATTCAAATTTATTATTCAATTTTTACTTGAATTTCAATTTTTCCAATATTTTTTTTTAAATAATGAATTGTCATCGGTTCTTGATAAGTATGCGAAATTTCGAGTTAATCCGACGATTGAAGGGGGTCAAAATCATGTTCAAAAATTCCGTTACATACGAACATACATACGAAGCTAATAAAATCGTATTAAAAAAGTCATTAATATAATTTTTGTCATACAGGTGTTTATTTGTAAACGTGCCAGAACAAAGGACCCAAATATTCACGGAGATATTAGAAACGTTGAAAGCCACATTGAATCCGTATTCAGAACACTACCGGACCGCCATCGTCACTCTGGGACACATCGCGCACAACCTGCCCGACAACTTCCCCGTTCACATCAAGAACATTGTGTCTAGGAAGGTAGATTATTTGTTTTAAATCAACTTTTATCAACGAAATTCTTCTTGATTATCTATACTAATATTATAAAGAGGAAAGATTTGTTTGTTTGTTTGTTTCGAATAGGCTCCGAAACTACTGGATCGATTTGAAAAATTCTTTTTCCATTAGAAGCCGACATTGTCCCTGATGAACATAGGCTACTTTTTTTATTTTATTTTTTATTTTATTTTTTGGTTTCATGTTTGTTTTAATGTTTCCGAAGCGAAGCGAGGGCGGGTCGCTAGTTCTTTTTATAATTTTACTGTTGGTGGGATGTGTTGCAAGCCGCACGGGTAGGTACCGACATCTTGCTTATTTCTGTCTTCAAGCATTCGTGTGTTTTCGGTCTGAAGCGAGAATAACGCATCAACGTACTATTGATACTCTGTCTGATCTCTTGTTTTCGATAGCCATCGCACGGCATCATATGCTGATCCTGTCTTAGGACTTGTAGTTTTCAATGGAAAATTTACTGTCTTATTGAAATATAATAAATTGTAACAGCCGGCCTAGTGTATTAACGCAATGTTTTCTTGTTCTAGATCGTAAAGGAGCTGCTGGTGCGCGAGGGGGGCGGCGCGACGGGCGGGGCGGGGGAGAGCTGGTGCCCGGAGCCCGAGCTGCCCGAGGAGACGCGCTGCAAGCTGGAGGGGCTCAAGTGCATGGCGCGCTGGCTGCTCGGCCTCAAGAAGGACGAGCTCTCCGCGCAGAAGACGTTCCGGATGCTCAACGCCTTCATCGTGCACAAGGGAGATCTGCTGCAGGTTAGATTAAGGGTTTAATTACAGTATTTGCGCGAGCGAGCCACCGGACATCGCCATGGGCAAGCAGGAATAAAACTTAACTAGACGATGACCGAGCTTTGCTCAGTTTTTTTTTATTAATCGTGTTTTTAGAAATTATATTTAAATACGAATTGCATATTGATAAAATGATGAAATATTCCAAGATCGTTTAGGAATTTTTAAGTGGCGTTAGGTGTTTTAGGCGTTAGGTTAATAATTTTAGTGTTATTGTGTCTTTAAAGCAGTTAATTGCTCTCAATTATGAAAAATAGTATTATTATTCGCCAATAGATGTCGGGAAGAGTCATAAAGTTGATTATCGATAAAATTGATTATTGAAAACACGAATGAAACAACATTTTCTGAAAATAAATCGTAGCTAGATCGATTTATCGCCCCCGAAATCCCCTGTATACTAAATTTTATAAAAATCGTTGGAGCCATTTTTCGTGATTCAGATTATATATATATATACAAGAATTGCTGAAGGTATATAAGATATACAACTCTTTTCTCCTCACTAATTAAGTTCACGAACCACGCTGCGAAAGCATCTGGGAGAAACATAATAAATCTAAAAAATAAACTAATTAATTGTGGTATATCAATACAACCTAGTTTTTTATTAATCCATTAATAAATTAACTACAAAGAAATCTAATAACGAGCTCCAAAATAATATTGGACAAATATATAAATATTTTATTGTATAAAATTATACTTTTATGGGCATGGTACATATTTATTTGGTTTTGTTTGTTGTTCAGCAAAATCGGTTGTCGAAAGCGGAGATGGCGCACCTGAGGCTGGCCGCCGGCGCCGCCATGCTCAAGATATGCGAACAGAAGGGCGTCGGCGACCAGTTCACCGCAGAGCAGTTCTACAACCTGTCTCACCTTATGGTCGTGAGTATCCCTCTGTTTCAAATGTTTTCTTAAATTAGCCGTTCGTTCAGTGTATTATGTGTCTACATTTTATTTTTTATTTTTTTTATTACTACTTAGATGGGTGGACGAGCTCACAGCCCACCTGGTGTTAAATGGTTACTGGAACCCATAAACATCTACGATGTAAATGCGCCACCCACCTTGAGATATAAGTTCTAAGGTCTCAAGTATAGTAACAACGGCTGCCCCACCCTTCAAACCGAAACGCATTACTGCTTCACGGCAGAAATTAAATTAAAATTGTAAAAATATGTAATCGGTTTTAAAAAAACCCAGTTCGTATCAGAAATGAGGAGATTCGCTTGAGATCTTAAGTAACTGACATAGCTTGTAGGATGGCTAGGTTGAAGTAGCCACTGCTCCTATAAAGGGCCTAAGGCGAACTCGCAATGAAAGGCCTAGTGGGGGGGGCCTTTATAAGTTGTTTATCTTGCTACTGGAGATGTTCAATCCATTAATCATAAATCATTTGCACAGGATGAAGTACCACAAGTGAGGGAAGCTTTCGCTGCTAAACTACACAAAGGATTATCTAAGGTAAATATATTAATGTGTGTGTGTTTTTTTATTGCCCTTGTAGGCAGAGGAGCATACGGCCCACCTGATGGTAAGTGGCTACCGTCGCCCATGGACTTCAACAATGCCAGAGGCAGAGCCAAGCCGCTGCCTACCGCTTAATACTCAAATACGTGTATAGTCACGCGACATGGTGCAAGGCCCGGCTCCGTGGACCGTGCTCATGCAGACTGCGGTCCGCGTGCTGGTACTGTGTGAGGGACCTATATGCCCATTGAACTTCTAAAACAGCCTAGCTGGTCCCAAATCTCGCTCTCGTCACCGCACGCGTGAGTCTATAGAGCGTAGACAATGCTGCTTACTTATTGCAATGTGGCCTGGAGTAATTTTTATTTATTTATTCATAACTTTATATACTAGATAGTATAAAGGCGGACTTAATTCCATAGGCATTCTCTGACAGTCTACCTTAGGGAGGTGCAGAGATGAAATCTAACAAGTTTTGTTTGTAGGGCATACCGAACAAATGTCTGCCGTTAGACTTCATGGGCATGTACGCGTTGGCCGGCAGAGAGCCCGACAAGCGCATACGGAGCGTCATCCGGCAGTTCATGATGGCCGACGTGGTGAGGAGACGGGAGTACGTTAGGAACATCACAGTCGGCACCAAAGGTACTGACTCAACTGCATCGCTATGATAATATGAATATACTAGCTGCACCCGTTCGCTACGCTGGACATTTAAAATTAACACTAAATTATGAGCGGTTAGTTGCCCTCAATTAAGAAAAATAGTATTATTATTCGCCAATAGATGTCGGGAAGAGTTGATTATTGAAAATTTCTGAAAATAAATCGTAGCTAGATCGATTTATTGCCCCCGAAATCCCCTGTATACTAAATTTTATGAAAATCGTTGCAGCCGTTTCCAAGATTCAGATTATATTTATATTAATATACAAGAATTGCTCGTTTTATTATTTCTCATCCCCACAAAGATTCTCATCATTAATGATCTGTAAGCTAAGACGGTGTTAAAGTATATATTCGTTGTTTGTCAGTGGAGCGCGCGGTGTCGCAGCTGCCGCACATCCTGCCCGACTACATGCTGGTGTTCGCGGTGCCCGTCCTCACGCACGACCCCGCCTTCACCGCCTACGACAACGTCGCGCAGCTCAAGGTCAAGCGAACTCCTAGAGGATCTCATCTTCAGTCCTTTGATACTCACTGTCATTACACACACAGACACGCGCACACACACGGTCATCGTACCCGTCGAACCCATCGCTTGCAACGAAGGGTTCGGCGACTAAATTAACCCTACAAACACAGCCCACTGAGTTTCTCGCCGGATCTTCTCAGTGGGTCGCGTTTCCGTTCCGGCGGTAGATTCTGCGAAGCACTGCTCTTGCTAGGGCCAGTGTTAGCAACACTCCGGTTTGAGCCCCGTGAGCTCACCTACTAGTTAAGGTTACGCCGAAATAGCCCCTCAAGGCTAACAGCAAAAATTTGTGGCACCAACAAAGGTTATATTTCGTTGGAAAACGATCCGCGCCAAATTTTCCTGTATGTTGTAAGACAATTAGAAAAAAATCTATTTCATGACTTTAAATTAGTTCAGCGCAATCGGACAACTCTGAATGAAAATTGACAGAGACCACGCTACCGTGTACATTATTGTAGTGCATTATATGCCATCATTTCAATATCCCGTCATTCTGATCCACGTCCTGACTCTCATCAATCTACCGTGCCACAGGTCTTCAGCATCTTTGCGACTTAACATCGGTCATAATTGCGTCACTGTTTTATATTACCAAGTAATTAGGAATTATGCAAAAAAAATAACTTTAATAAAATAACTTTAATAAAATTGCTGATTAGTCATACTCTTATCCTCTTTTGTGATTACTACAACGATTTCCGAACATATACGAATTACTGCCACTGTAATATCAAACGTATATTTTCATAATAAATATTTATTATTGCAGATAATCAAGAACTGTCTCTGGTTCACGTTGGAGCCGTTAATAACCCGTAACGATTTCTACTGCTACGGATTCTACAAAAGTCTAATTGAACGTATGAAAGTTCATAAAGACGCGGTGAATGAGATGGACGACGCATTAAATTACGTGAGTTCTATTTATTTTTGTTGCTTAAACATACCGTCTTCTCGCATTAAAAGTGTACTAGAGGTCCCGCAGTAGTCGAAATTCGACTATAATTAATTGGAATTGTAAGCTTGTACAATATTATGATTGTATTTTATACTTCTATTATCACAAATTTCGCCATTTCGTCTTAACAAAGACAAACAATATTTATTCTCAATTTGACCACAGACGTCAAGAACAAAAGTTTGACAATAAATAGTATGCATGCGTGTGTGCGTCAAATACATGGTATGTAGTGTGTGTAATGTTTTCTTTATTGATTTAATGTATCTTTTATGCATTATTTTAAAAACCTATTACCATTGTGCACTTCTCTATATTCTCTATAAGTGTGGAAAATTTCATACTTCTCCGTCCGCACAATTTTCGTAAAAAGGGATACAAAGTTTTTGCTACACGTATTAATATATAGGTAATCTCAGAACTTCCTAATTTTACAGGAAATTGTTTTAAAGGTTTAAAACATGTAAAATTTTTCTAATATTAATCATATTTGCAACATTTATTTTTTATTTTTCACCAGTGATATTATCTGTCTTTTAAAGTAAGATAAAATTATGTATTGTAATATTTGAGAAAATCCAAAAAAAAAAAAGCCCATTGAGTTTGTTTCGCCGGTTCTTCTCAGGACTGTGGCTTTTTTTGGAACCGGTGGTAGAGTTAACATTTTCTTTTACATTTTGACATTCAACAAGTGTGTTTTTGATGACATCCAAGTTGAAATAAATGATTTTGAATTTATTAATTTTGTTAATAATAGTAAAAACAGATAAAAAAAACTAAATCTAAACTACGCTCTTTTGACAGTATTTATGAGAAAAATACTGGTGATACGAAAGGTTTTTTTTTATTGTTTAGATGTGTGGACGAGCTTACAGCCCACCTGGTGTTAAGTGGTTACTGGAGCCCATGGACATCTACAACGTAAATGCGCCACCCACCTTGAGATATAAGTTCTAAGGTCTCAGTATAGTTACAACGGCTGCCCCACCCTTCAAGCCGCAACGCATTACTGCTTCACGGCAGAAATAGGCAGGGTGGTGGTACCTACCCGCGCGAACTCACAAGATGTCTTACCACCAGTAATTACGCAAATTATAATTTTGCGGGTTTCACTTTTATTACATGATTCCTTCAGCGTGGAAGTCAATCGTTGAACATTTGTTGAGTACGTATTTCATTAGAAAAATTGATACCCGCCTGCGGGATTCGAACACTGGTGCATCGCTCAACACGAATGCACCTGACGTCTTATCTCTTAGGCGACGACGACTTCTATAAATGTTTACGCATATTAACTCAATTTCGAATTATTTTGGATATTGTACACTTTTAATGCGAAAAGGCGATATGTGTGAACGTGCCGCCTGGTCCATAGACGGGGTGTGGTAGCTTACGGCGCTGTTTTAAAAACCTTCCACTTGCTACTGTGGCGCCACCTTAATTAGCTCGCTTTCAACGGAAACTTTTTAAGACACTGAGATGGTACTCCTTAGTTCAATACTCCGTGTTTCATATGTGATCCTGGGGACCGAATGGTAAACAGTCGACGTCGCTCTAAACACGTCATTACGGATCCCCCCGATCCATTAACGGTGCTTTTAGGTACCTCAAGCACCCGTCACCGTCCTCGTCGAACCCGTCGCTTGCGACGAAGGGCTCGACAAGTAAATTAACCCATATACACAGCCCACTGAGTTTCTCGCCGGATCTTCTTAGTGGGTCGCGTTTCCGATCCGGTGGTAGATTCTGCTAAGCACGCCTCTTGCTAAGGTTCATGATAGCAACGTCGTCAGGTTTGAGCCCCGTGAGCTCACCTACTAGTTAAGGTTACGCTGATATAGCCTCTCAAGGCTATCAGCTTAGGATGGAGAAAAAAAAAAGATGGCGTAGATGACACGTTCCTTACACGAAAACTCATGTTGATGTAATTGCAGAAATTATGGGCGGTTTGCGATTTGGCCATGTCCGTGATATGGGCGAGGTCGACGAGCTTCGAGCTTCGCGAGTTCCCGTCGGACGCGCGCATCCCTACGATGTACTTCGCGCCGCAACCAGAAGACTTCGTCAACACCAGGGTCTTCCTACCGCCCGAACTACAGGTACCCGTATTCCTTCTTTATATGGTCAAAGGAAATCGATGCATCGACCACCTCTTCTTCGAGGCTGTGCATTATCCGGAGATCAGTTTTTTAATAAAGTTATAAATATATATCAATTAAAACTCTTGTAGCGAGGATATAATTGAGAGTTGATTAACTTTATAATTTCAAAAATCGCACTTAGAAGCGTCAATGTACACGTAAGCCGATAAAGCTTGCTTATTAGGTCAGTCATTTTCCAAGTTATTAACTGAATGAATATATTCAATAAAATCGATTTTCAAATCCCGCCCCGCGCATGCGCAGTGACCGCTGGTCGCACGCTTGCATGTGAACAAATGAAGTTCTGTGCCCGGAGTGACGTCACCGCCGAGAAGCCGTGGCACGTCACGACTACCGTACTGCGTGACGCATTGACGTAATTTCAACATAAAATGGCGATCTCCGTAATAATTGTTGTCCATCATATTATTAAACAAAATTCTTGTTTATGAATTTTCTACTAACAGTAATACTATTGAGACTGATGCCTAGTCATTCAATATACTCGATGTAAAGTTTATGACTTGCAGCAACGAACATTCTGCGGTTAATGTTGTGATGATAATGATGCTCATTACAATTGATATTATTCGTCGTCACATGTGCGACATTCACTCCAATTAAAATCGATTTAAATGTTGAACTTATTTATTGGACCAGCCGCTATTTATATCGCGATTCTCACATCGTTTATGAACTTAATGCTAGTATTTTCTCCGGTTTTCGGTATTCATTAACATAATTCAAACTAGGTACTGTTAACGGCGTAATCTCGCGTTTATTATTTTCATCATATACAGTATAATACTTACAGTATTCGTGAACACGGACAAGTATTATTCGTCAGTGTTATTCATCTATGTTTTGTAGGCAGCGGCTTGGCTCTGTCCCTGGCATTGCTGAAGTCCATGGGCGACGGTAACCACTCACCATCAGGTGGGCCGTATGCTCGTCTGCCTACAAGGGCAATAAAAGAAAAAGAAAAAAGAATATAATACTAACCCCGTCTATTTTCTTTAAAAATATTGTTTTTCATTTAACACCGAAAAAAAAATGGTATGTATTATGAGGTCTAGCAGTGTTTTTGTGAATATATAATTAATTATAACTTTATGCCAAATTTTAATCATTATAAAACAGTTAATAACTCATAATACATAGGATATAATTTAGAAGTGTATTGATTATTGTTTATCTGTATGTATTATGTTTACTAATATTATATGTTTTTTAAACCTAACTAATATATAAATCGTATACCGCAGCATCCCGGAGGAGAGCTTGGGGTATGTGGATATTCAAAATTATTAAATACCCTCTCCTAAAATTTTCTTCCACACTTCATTTTTTTAATGGGCGACTTGCGAGTAACATCGAATTATAAAAATATTTTACTAAGAAAATAATAGCATTTAGAGACAATAATAGACATTATTAACAAATTGCTGCTATTTTAGTAAATCAATTATTGCGTTAATCGGAATGTAATTAAAACATCTGCTCAGTGACGTCACTCCATGAGGCATGACATAACAGGATGGTGAGGATAGGGACGTATTTTCAGATTAATTATTATGAGAATATTAATTTATTGTCACTATTGTTAACGCAAGGCTCTATTCTATCAGTCTGAATATCATTTATAATTTTAAATACTTTTCTTTGAGGCGAAATAATTGTAGTTATATAATTGTAGTTATCTATGTTCGAAACATAAAAAATAATAGTTCGTACATTAAATTATAGATATAAATGTGGAACCTTATACCGTCCAAGAAAATACTTTGCACTTATTCCGATCAAAAATCTGCGACGAGCAACATTCATGGTTTATATTATTATAGTTGTACAATATTTAATTTTTTTTTTCTTTCATTGTACTCAATTCACACATAAATAGCGACCACCGCCCTAATTTTAACGCTCAAGATTGCGTAAGCACTTATGATTTTAATTCATACAATATTATTATGATTTTTAATACAGTAAATTAATACATATTAATGTTTTTAAATATTTTTCTGTAACTAAACTGATTTTGTGTTATTTAAGCTTAGTTATCAACGGCCATAAGTTTCCACAAATAGTATCCAATAGCAAAAGGCCAACAAAAATTTAAGCTGAGTAGATAAATTCCATTACATATATGCACAAAACTTCAAATAGAATAGTGTTAATCAAGAGTGTTTGTAGAAATAGCATTACAAAGTAATATGGTAGGCAGCGGCTTGGCTCTGCCCTTGGCATTGCTGAAGTCCATGGGCGACGGTAACCACTCACCATCAGGTGGGCCGTATGCACGTCTGCCAAGAAAGGCAATAAAAAAAAATTTAATAAAAAAATGTATGGAAATGTATAAAAAATTCAAGCTCAAAGATAATTAATGCTAAATAATGCTTACTAAAAACACAACCAAAGAAAAACTGTTTTATTTTTATAGTACCTAATTATCACTAGACGTAAAAAGTGTATTTAACACTTTGACTGCCGTGTAGGTCACCGGTGTCCTACATGGCGCCCTGAAGTAATTATATTGATTTCTGTTACTAATATCTATTAGATTCTGGGAAAGACGAATCGGAAGGTACTAAGAATGAATCTATTTCTAAGAGACCTAAAAGATCAGTGTGCTTAGTGCGAGTATTTTAACGTTCTCCATAGCGTAAAAGTTAACTCAAATTTGCATGCGGTTGAAACAGCGCCCCTAGCGGCAAACGTAGGCACTCCATACAAATTTGAGTTAATTTTTACTCCATCGAGAACGTTAAAAAATTCCATTAAGCACACTGAACATAATTGTACTTTAAAAACAAAAGAAGGCATAGTTGAGCGACTCAGGCGCCTTTTAAACAATGTTCGCGAATAATGATTTTAAACGTCTTGTAGAGTGACGTCACGTTTCTTAGCTTGCGACTTTATGAAAGCTAAGATGTGCTTTAAAAAAATCTTTGTGTATATTTAAATAAAATTATAGCAAGTTCTCCATTCTTTTACACGTTCAAGTTCATAATTTTATAAGAAAGTAATTTAAGTGTGGTGAAAAATAAAATAAAAAACTGACTTTTAAATTTCGTAAAAACAGGAGCTCTCTCATGAGTAACACTAACATAAGACCACGTTTATCTTATTTGTAACGAGAACCATGAAATTCAATGAACTAAATTCATAACCTGCATGATCTCTAAATTCATTTTAAATTTATGGTACCTACTTGATAATATTTCTTAATGTTGAATTTGTTGTTCACTCTAGTTCCAACCGAAGAGGGTGGCGATCGCGCCGGCACAGGACGAAACGCGCATCAGGAAACGTCCGCGATTAGAACGAGAGAACACTAATGATGTAGAGGTAAGCCGATGAAAAAGTTACAAAAAATAATAACCTAAAAAAATTGAGGTCCTAAAAATCCTTTCTAGCCGACTTTACCTAATAGGTGTATGGCTCTAATAAGAAAGGAAAAAAAAGAAAAATAAAATCCTTTCTAAAATTATGGACACCCTACTCTGCCCTTATGATCGATGAATGAGATAACAGTAGTCTGTGTCAAGTTATTAGAGTTCAATGTTATTTGGGATAATTTTAGCCATATTTTAATTTTTGGTAATTGTAAATGCACACTTTTTGATGTGTTGGACGAGTGCTTATGACCACGGTCTAAAACACGTCATTACGTATCCTCCCGATCCACTAACGGTGCTTTTAGGTACCTCAAGCACCGGTCATCGTTCTCGTCGAACCCGTCACTTGCGAGGAAGGGCTCGACAAGTAAATTAACCCTCAGACACAGCACACTGAGTTTCTTGCTGGATCTTATCAGTGGGTCGCATTTCCGATCCGGTGCTAAATTCTGCGAAGCACGGCTCTTGCTAGGGTTCGTGTTAGCAACGTCGTCAGGCTTGAGCCCCGTGAGCTCACCTACTAGTTAAGGTTACGCTGAAATAGCCTCTGAAGGCTATCAGCTAGGTAGGAAAGACAAAATTAACTACACCCGGTAAACGTTACTGTATATGTCTAGTTGTAGAATACACAGCTCAATGTCGTGCATGCCTCTCATGCTAAATGTCTCTGGTTTGGGCCCGGGTAATGTGTTCAGTGTCTCTGAAAGTTAACGGCATTGACGAAGACTGTGTTTTGTAATTCCACGTTGGCCAGCCTAAGTCGCTAAAGAGAGCTAATTAGGTTATATAATAATAAATTTAATTTAAAAAAATATGATTACTAGAATTTTATAGTAAAAAGAATTATTAATATAAAACTTCATCGAGCTGGTCACATTGAAAATTCTACATTATATGGCAACACTCAACAGCTTAGGTTGGCAAGCTTGGTATTTACAAAATTCAATTTTAACAATATAATTTTAAATAAGCTTATAGCATGTATATACTAATACTAGCAGGCCCAGTTACACGTTGCTGTGGCTAAGGTTTTTGTTTCTAATTAATACGTGGCCGACTATGCTAATACCAAAAATTAACAAACTAAGAACAATTGGATTTCACTGTATTGCGGTTACTACGAAATAAATTTCACTTATACTTTAGCCTCAGCAACACGTGGTGTTTATGCCATTAAATTGTAGCTTATGTGGAACGTTAGTATTTTTAACACAACGTCATTTATGAGATTTTAATGTCAGACAGTTGTCGGTGAAAACTGATTTAAGGTGCCATCTATTTTAGACTTGTGAAACTTATAATTAATACCAATAATCAACATAAGAAATAATTTTATTGTTAATTAATAAATATTGATGCCATTAATCGAAATAAAAACCATCATATGGCCTAAGTTGGAACAAAACACATATTTAAAAAAAAGAAAAATGAAAATCGGTTCAGTAGTTTAGGTGTCCATCGCGGACAAACAACGTTACACGTAACTCATATATATAATATACTAATATAATTTGACAACATTCGTTGTATGCTAATATTGTAATATTGTATGCTAGGTGCGCTGTACGCTCTCGTCTACCTTTGTATTAATTGTAAATGTGTAGTAAAGGCTTTATCTTGTTTCTTTTTTTTTGTTCTCGCTAACAATGTGTGCCAAGTGACATGTAAAACTACTGTTTGTGTGTGTGTGTGTGTTTCAAGCTGAACATTGGACGTCCTAATGGGATCGATGCCAAGGTAATTACGTCAGTGTCGCTAGGACTCAGCAGTGCGGGATTGTTGACCGACTTCAAACGAGGAAGGTTTCTGATTAGTTATGTTTTTTTTTTTTTTTTTTATGCGTTGAGTATTTTGATTGTCTTAATTGAACCGTACAAAGGTAGACGAGCGGAAAGCGCAGCGGATTCCTTTTTTGAAGTCGGCTGTGGAGTTAGGTTTGTTTCACAATCTTAATAACTTCTTGTATGCTGAAGTAAAAAAAATAAAGCCGACATTTTTAGCAAATACGCGTTGAGACAAACCTTTCGAACGTTCATAGAACGTTAACAATTTGTATTAATGTGTATATTATGAATGATTAGAGCACGATATATGTTTAATATATTTACTATAAAGGGTTAAAATTTAATTTCAGCCTTCGGAAGCGTCGGAAACCCAGATCCAGCTGCCGGGCTTGGAACAGACCCCGGAGACCGACATTGACGAGATGCAGACGAAACGCGAGTGACGCGCCCCAAGCACGCCGGTGAGGACCGCACGTCACGTATCAAGTATTGATAATAATATAATTATGAGAAACTAGTGGTCCCGCACTAGTCGAAATTCGACTATAATTAACTGAAATTATAAGTTTGCACACTATTAGGATTCTCTTGTCAAATACTTTTTTTAAGGGATTTTATGTCCTGGTAACTAAGACCTTTAAGTCATATCTTATTTAAATTTATATTCTTATTTTTCTAAAACACCTGTAAAACATCTGTCTATAAAAATATTAGAAAAATTTTAGCATTTAGCTAGCTAGAAAAGATTTAGCTAACAAGTAACATTGGACTGAGTATGAAACGCGCGTACTGAGTTGCACGTTAGTCGGGAACAGATGGCGCCACTATCGGCGCGGTTCAACTCTGTCGGTATTGAAGATTGTTTTTTTTTTTTGTTTTCAGAATCAAAACAACTCCATTATTGGGTGCACATCTGCGCGGAGTAAAGCTGAATACAAATTTCGATCGTTTCAAGTTTCGGCAAATCCCGCGCTCCTCCCGCCTGATACATTAAAGCGCGACACACGCCTAGTTGTAAATAAACGTATTTTACGTAATATACTAATAATGTTTTTGCTAAACGAACACCAGACTTGTACACATGCCCTGAAGATTGAAATTACCAAAACATGTCGAACGCAACTCACTCATCGGATTCCCGTAGTAAGCGTTAAATATTTTACACACGCAATAACATGAGGTTAATGAGAATATTTAATCAATTTATCAACTTTTCCTGAATGTATAACAAAATTTAATAAGTTCATTATTGTTTTCGTCTAATATTATGGAAATCACTGTGAGATCACGTTATTATTTCTAGATCTTATTAGAATAAATGAAGAAAATTTAAAAAAAATCCCCCCTCCGTGTAAATTAAACATATTTGTTGTAACACGTTAAAATTGTATTTAAATATATAAACAGAATTGTTGGATGACGCTTAATATAAACAATATCTATAGAAATATACAAATTGTATTATGAAAAAGTTCTTAAAAAAAAAACTGAAGTCTTAAGTATGAGCTTTTTGAGTTCCAGTACACCTTCCAACTATGCATAAATTGCAGTGCGTGCATAAAAGTTGCTATACTGAATAGTTTTATGAAGTCAACCAAAACTGGGTAACTTTGGTAAAATGGTAAGTTAAGATTAGAAGGCCGTTTTTAAAAATACATTATACATATGCCCACTCACTCCTCACTGCTGTGCACTTTATTGGGCTAAAATATAAAATAAATCTTATGACGGTATCCAAATTATTAGCAGTCAATTTGGTTTTTTAAATCGTAAAACTCCTCAATAAAAGCAACTTATATCTCAGTCAGTTTGTCACACAGGGTTGCCAGTATCACGTCACAATGACAATTTAGGGTTACTATATTTAAAATAAAATAAAACTGATTGTGTTGCTGTAAAGCTTTTAATGTAAATAGTTATGCTATCCTTTACCTAAATTTGCATAAAAAAAATAAGTGAAAATTAAATTATAGTTAGTATCCCTTTCTATAATTGAAGAAGTCAGGCCTAATGCTCTTCAAGGATAAAGTGGTAGCTTGAAGAGCGATGTCAAAGGCTTATGAATGATTTGAAACAAACAAATACAACTGAAGGGTGCAGGAGAATAACACATGTAATGTTCCTCCAATGTTTTTACTGGTACTCAAAATTTTATAAGGTCTTAATAATAAAATTATGTCGAACTCATCTCTAATCTTTCTATTCTCATCGTCTTAATAATACAAATAATGAGATTGATAGATATGATTATAATGTTATCTTCAATTACTATACAAAAAGTTCGTGCATATTAATTCATTTGTTATTCTCTTGTTACCTTTCGATTAATAAAACTCAACGTAAATTATAATAGTTTTATGTTTTTATTAATTAAATCACGGATACGACTAAAAAAGATTGTTGAATCAAAGTCGACCCTGGGAACGTTCCTACGGAGAATCCTTTTATTACGTTTATTGTATAAAGAAGCTATGAAGTAGAATTTGTAATTGAATATGCAATTTCGAAAAGGGCACATGTCGCATATTTTGTCAAATACGTTTTTTCATATACATGTAGTTTTGAGGCTTACATACACCCGTTCTGTAATAATTCCAGTAATTTTCAATTGCTAATTAACACTAAAATATATCTCAAAAGTTAACATTTTAAATTTTACACTGCTTTAGAAAATAATCAGTTTTTTTTCATTTCCTGAACATTTTACATTTTCAGAAATGTGCCCTTTTCGAAATTGCATATATTCAATTGATTATCTAATTCATTCCATATATATTTACGGCGTCAGTGCACGATATTTTCTCTTTAGTGAGTAGAAAAGAGATTTTTTTTATACGTCTAGCAACTCTGCAAGGTTTTTTGCTCATAGACAAGAAAACATTTTTTTTTTGTTATTTATCTTCGTATTTTAAATTTTTGGAGAGACATACGATTGCCAATTTATTGATACATAATTCGAGGAATGTTATTCAATATTTTATGATAACGTCGAGTTTATCGTTATATTAAACCATTATCGACCATCAGATTTATCAGATGAAAAGAAACTTATAGTTCAAATTCTACTTCAAGCTTCGTTTGTATGGTTTAAGTCGCGGAATATGAATCATTGGATATGATTTTATTTGTAATATATAAATCCCTTTTTAAATCGTAAGTTTTCATGTTTGTTTGCTCGTTGTTTTTAGTTTTAATTTAATTCTTGAATTATTATAATTTTTTTTCTCTTTTTTTTGTATTATGTATAGTTCGGACCACACTTTGAATTAATATTCGCATTTGTCTATGGCCATCGTAGCGGTGTCTGTGGACGCGAACGTCGAAAAACGGAAAATCAATAAGTCTGCCTTTATTTATTATTATGTCGGAATCTAATAAAACTAACCAATATCAATATTATTATAATAGTCATAAGATTTTGATGGCTTTATTGATTTTGATGAAAAAGATTCTAAATTATGACTATTAGGATCATTTATTTCTGACGCAGGACGTTACGGATCAATAAAAGCTGTATTCTCGTAAGTCATTTATAATTAAATTAGTAGTTCTTGAGAGAAAAAAAATTTAAATGTTTGATGAATGCCATTACAAAACTCGACTTTAATATTGCAACTGCATAGAGGATGTAGTTTCTTATCAGTATTTGACTTAATTGAGTTACATATTTAAGGAGTCGCTTCATCATCAAACTAGGTCAATGGTCTTTGTTTCTTCTTTTGAAAGAAAAAAAGTTTCCCTCCCATTGCCTGTATAGTTTTTGAACTGCTTCGATGGCCATGATTGGTTAATTTTAAATCCGAAATTAGATTAAGGTTTTTTAAACACGTTTTGTTCTTAAGTGTACCAAAAAAATAATGAAAAATGATTATGCGTCAGTAACCGACTGTACGGCCGTGATCTGTAGTTATGTATGGAAATAAATAAATACACAAATTTAGTTGCGTATTATTTGTTTATTTAAATAGAATTTTATGAGTAGGTTATTTGTAGCGAGCATAAATATTTTAAAAACATGAATGAAGAACATCTGTCGGTGTATAAATAAAAAAGAGTGTTTGTATGTAAGTATATTTGTCCGTCATGCGTTAATAAGCTTTCTAATTGTCATGAAATAGTACTTTTTTTTTCATTTCGGATCCTCCTGATCCACTAATTGTGCTTTTAGGTACCCCAACCACCGGTCATCGTTCTTGTCGAAACCGTCGCTTGCAACGAAGGGCTTGACGAGTAAACTAACCCACAGACACAGCCCACTGAGTTTCTCGCCGGATCTTCTCAGTGGGTCGCGTTTCCGATCCGGCAGTAGATTCTGCGAAGCACGGCTCTTGCTAGGGTTCGTGTTAGCAGCGTCGTGAGGTTTGAGTCCCGTGAGCTCACCTACTAATTCGGTGAATCTAGTATAACCCCTCAAGGTTACTAGAATAGGTAGAAAAAAAGTGCTTTTGTACTACCAGGGAAGGTTTCTCTCATAGTACCCGCAAAGCACGATAGATGGCGCACTATCGGTTTAAAAAACAATGTTTTTCATAAAACTTTAGCGGAGCGTTACTCTTTCATTAATTTTTTTTTTTTAATTGACGTATTACTGTTGGCCCGGAGGCCTTTCCAGTTTCACCAGGACAGGTGGGCGAGTAAAGGCTCAGCCTGGAGAGTCTTGCATTAATAAACTATGATCCACATTCCGAATTAGAAGTTTAGTTCGATGCGCTTAACATACAAATTAAAGATCGTGTTAACGGTTGAATTTATTTATCTGTTAATTGGTAACTGATATTTTTTTACCGATATTTTTATTAGTTGAAAATATCGGGTAAATCTTTTCGTTGAATAATTAATTTTAGCGAACCTTAAACTCGAATGGTTGAGTTTCTTACATTAATTTTGTTTCAATGAACTTTCCTTCATACTTCTACAGGCTTAAGACTGACTAGCTTACATAATTACAAATAACATAGTAATACAATAATTACCAATTATACAATAAACACAACTTTACCAAAACAATGAAAAATATGCTGAAATATCAATTATCAAACAATATATTACGTTTAAAAAAAAAACAACCAATCACGTCATCTTCGCGATCGCTAAGTTAAAAATATCGTCCATTTTAATTTTCTAACAAATAAAAATAAAAAACACCAAGTTAACCATTGTGCTTTATTTTGAGCATACAATCAAATCATCAAAATTAAACATTTACATAAGTTGAAGTCATCTGCAAGGCGAAAATAAATCTTATGTGTTGAGGAATATAGTTGAAACTTGCATGTATATAAATATATATGCATGTATATTTCCAATAATTACCTATGCGACTACACACACGCAGTGTATTTGTTAAACGGTTATTTAACCGTTTAGGTTAATTTTATTTATCGAATAAAATAATCGTGTTAATTTTTTTTACTGATAAACTTATTGGTTAATTGTTATATTTGCCACCACTAATACAGATACGAGGTACAACTAGATCCCAATTATTTAGGGTGTAGGTACCGTAAAATGGGGTGTAGGGACAAAAATAATTTTGGAAGTCGTCGTGGCCTAAAGGACAAGATGTCCGGTGCATTCGTATCGAGCGATGCACCAGTGTTCGAATTTTTCTAATGAAATACATAGGTACTTAACAAATGTTCACGATTTACATCCACAGTGAAGGAATAACATCGCGTAATAAAAATCAAACTGATGTTAGGATCTCTTGTGAGTCCGCACGGGTATCCCACCCCGCCTATTTCTGCCGTGAAGCAGTAATGCGTTTCGGTTTGAAGGGTGGGGCAGCCGTTGTGACTATACCGAATCCTTAGAATTTATACCTCAAGGTGGGTGGCGCATTTACGTCATAGATGTCTATGGGCTCCAGTAACCACTTAACACCAAATAGACTGTGAGCTCGTCCACCCATCTAAGCAATAAAAAAAAACAACTTGATAANTCCCGCCTATTTCTGCCGTGAAGCAGTAATGCGTTTCGGTTTGAAGGGTGGGGCAGCCGTTGTGACTATACCGAATCCTTAGAATTTATACCTCAAGGTGGGTGGCGCATTTACGTCATAGATGTCTATGGGCTCCAGTAACCACTTAACACCAAATAGACTGTGAGCTCGTCCACCCATCTAAGCAATAAAAAAAAACAACTTGATAAACAATCATAAGGTAGTTGTCATGTACATAATGCTATGTCAGGATCAAAATGATTGAGTCTTGGGGGCATATTGCTTCTTCTTCTTCCGTACTAGATTCTTGTCTTGTATAATTTCCTGGTAATCTATTAAGTACTTTTTCTTTATTCAGAGGACTTATTCCTGCTTCCATAAATCCGTCTAAAATATTTTGTTTTATATTTGGTTCCATTTTTTCTAACATCTCCTTAAGTAATTGAGGAAAAACATTCTTTGGTATTGTGGGCAGAACGCGTCCTGCGGTTTTTTTCCATGCCAATAAGATATTACGCCAAGCAATTTTCATAGGACTAAAAAAGGCTACGTCCAGTGGCTGTGTTAAGTGGTTTGAGTTTCGGGGAAGAAACACAAAGTGTACATCTTGTTCTTGACATTTTTTTATGATATCTAACGACAGATGTGAAGAATGGCTGTCTCCTATCAAAATTTTTTTTCCAGTTTTATTGTTGAAGTATGGAAGAGCCACGGTTTCCACCCAATCCTCAAACGTATTGCCGCCAAACCAGCCTGAGGAAGTGCAGTTATAATGACAATTAGGGGGGCCATTTCTAGTCCAGGTATTGTAAAGATGCTCAGCTTTGTACACAACGTAGCAAGGCAACAGGCTACCATCAGCAGATGCAGCCAACATAAGTGACGTTGACGTCTGTGTGTGGTTCATAACCCTTTCAGGGTATCTGACGCCTCTTTTAATTAAAACTTTCTTTTTTTCAGGGTCATCGGCTAAGTTAGATTCATCGTAATTAACAATGTTATCTAAAGGTACACCCACTATTGAATTTTGAAGCTGTATAAAATAATCTTCTATAATTTGTGGTGATAGAGCAGCCCTACATCTTTTGATGTTCTGGCTTATTCTTGGTGAAATTTCTTGGTGGTGACGCTTTAAAAAATTCTCAATATAATTCACACCAGGTAAGTTATTAGTGAACCTATTTATTTTTATACCAATTCGATCTATATATCTCTTTATTATCATGCGTAAGTCATAAGAATCAAGTGGATACCCCCACTCTGAACAAACATTAATATATTTTATTATGTATTTTTCTGCTTCTTCACTTAGACATCTTTGTCCACCTTGACATTTCATTCTTCTTGTTACATGTCTGTGCAAAACCGACTTACTTATATTAAATTGCTTAGCTATTTCAACTAAAGACTTTTTTTCAATTTCATAGGCTTCTATTGCTGTTTTTAATNAATCAAGTGGATACCCCCACTCTGAACAAACATTAATATATTTTATTATGTATTTTTCTGCTTCTTCACTTAGACATCTTTGTCCACCTTGACATTTCATTCTTCTTGTTACATGTCTGTGCAAAACCGACTTACTTATATTAAATTGCTTAGCTATTTCAACTAAAGACTTTTTTTCAATTTCATAGGCTTCTATTGCTGTTTTTAATATTAAGGGATCATATTTCTTATAAGGCTTTGCACTCTTTGATACGTACACGCGAGGCATATCTAAAAATAGAAAACAATACGTAAATGATAATATTAATATTTGCCAAACAATAAAATAGCATTGCATTAATAATTAAATAAACGTTCTAGACAAAAACATTACGAATAAACAAGATTCTTAACTACACATTTAAAAAATATTGTTTTAACTACATAGACAGACAACCCTACAAACCCGTACCTATTCATAGTAAGTCCTTCATAATTCATAATTCTCATCCCAATTGACTCTACTTTCGTTGTTATTTATACGTCAGACATCCCCATTCATCCCAAAAACAACAGATTTTTACATGTATTGCTATATTATCAAAAAACATTAAAACCAATAACAACAGAGACTTACTTTTAATATATATGATGGCCCAAACACTAAATAACGTTTATAAATCACAGTCGTCTTCTATTATTATCAAATAATTAAGAGAGCAAAGTTTCTAGCATTAAATTAATTAGGTACCACCACAAGAAGTAATTTTTTTTTAAAGTTATTCTATAACCTGGTAGCTAAGACCTTTAGGTCACGTCTTATTTTAATTTATACAGGGTGGGCCAGAGAGGCGTGCGAATTTCAAAATCACATTACTCGCGACAGGAAAGCGGCAGCGGGGTGCGGGTAGTGGGGATAGGTTCCTTGGTTCTCGGAAATTCAGTTGCCATGGAGCGTTTTACCGGTGAGCAGCGTGCTTTTTGTGTGAAAGCGTATTACAAAAATGGCGATTCGGGCACTATTGCGCGGCGTTTATTTCATTCTAAGTTTAATTTATATGATTTAAACCAATGTCCGAGTGAAAGTGTGATCAGATCGTGGGTCAGAAAATTTGAGTCTTCGGGTTCGACATTAAATGAAAAACCTGCGGGGCGTCCAAGGTCTATAAGAACGGAGGAGAATGTTAGCGAAGTCGCGGTGTCTGTACGGCGCGATCCCCAGCAGTCGTCCCGAAAGAGATCAGCTGAGCTCGCCATATCAAGATCATTAAGGCGTATTCTGACCAAAGATCTTAAATTACACCCATATAAACTCCAATTAGTACAGGAATTGAAACCAAACGACCACCATTTACGTCGTGCATTTGCCGAAACAATGTTAGAGCGTTTTCAAAGTTTGAACAATATCCTCTTCTCGGATGAAACTCATTTTCATTTAAGTGGATTTGTCAATAAGCAAAATTGTCGGTATTGGGCAGAAGAAAATCCCCAATTGAAACATCAAAGACCTTTGCATTCGCTTAAAGTTACGGTTTGGGCGGCCATGTCGGCTCATGGAATCATCGGACCCCATTTCTTCGAAAATGAGCGAGGCCAGGCAATAACAGTAAATTCTGATCGCTACACAGCAATGTTACGTAACTTTTTCTTTCTACAACTGCATAATTTTGAAGCTTAAAACAGCAGGACCTGGTTTCAACAAGATGGCGCGACATCCCATACATCCAATGAGTCTTTGGCAGTTGTTAACGAAATGTTTAATAGAAAACTGATATCGCGTCGAGGGGACATTCCATGGCCTCCCCGGAGCCCAGATCTCACGCCACTGGATTTTTTTCTGTGGGGGTACCTCAAGAGTCGCGTTTACGCCAATAAGCCGACGACAATTCCCCAGCTCAAAGACAATATTCGCAAGGAAATGTCCGATATCCCACGAGCGATGTGCCAGCGAGTTTTCACGAATTTGAGGGCTAGATTGGAAGAGTGTGTACGTGTAGATGGCACGCATCTCAGAGATGTTATTTTTAAAAAATAAAATTCCCATTTGTAATCTTTATTATAGTTATATTTTTTTCTTTCCTGAGCTTTGTAGTTTTTTTTATATGATTTTTTATAATCCGCTCAACTTTATGGCCCACCCTGTATTCTTATTTTTATGAAAAATGATATTAAGGAGTGAAATGAAATAAAGATGATTAATTTGAGACAATAATCAACTGGGATGAAATTAAATGAAATGAGATGGGATGAAATGGGATGAAATTCTCAGTAAAATGGTGGTCATTTACTGAGATTTTTCAGTGGACTTTTTGGGGATCCCGAGAAGTAACGTCCAGCGGCTTTGTTTCATTTTGCCACATTTATGAACTTTCACAGATATTAAATAGTTAATAAACCACCGTTATTACACATTTAAGCCTGAAGAAACACTAAATAGTGCGCTCTTAATGATGAATGTCCACCACTATATTGTTTACTAACTAACACTAACATCCCGTTCCCAGTTAATATGAACTATCTCACTAACTAACTATTCCCTAATCCTAAAGTTGTAAATGCGTTAGCTTATTTTATTTCTCGCTAACATTAAACTGTAAAAATATTTACAAATTTTTCTCCAGTTTTCATTAATCTCATCTGCTATCATCTATCTATATCACTGATATTCTATCTACCTGACATTGGCAGAGTCATTCGTCAAAGAAGAGACTCGAGTTCCCGCCAAAAAGTCACAAGAAGCTAATTTGAAATGCGATCACAGATTAGTAAAGTGCCATCAACTTATCTATGAAGTGGCAAAAATAGGAACTACGGTTGACTTTTTGGCGGGAATGCGAGGAGTGGAGTTGTGTGATTTGTTTTATTTTGTCTATTTAGAGTTTCTTCAGGTTTAAATGTGTAATAACGGTGGTTTATTCACTATTTAATATCTGTGAAAGTGCTCAAATGTGGGAAAATGAAACAAAGCCGCTGGACATAACTTCTCGGAGATCCTCCAACAAGTCCACTGAAAAAATCTCAGTAAATGACCGTCATTTTACTATTACTAGAGGTCCCGCAGTAGTCGAAATTCGACTATAATTAGGTAATTGGAATTGTAAATTTGTACACTATTATGATTGTATTTTATACTTCTCTATAATCATAAATTTCAATATCAAAAAATATTAATAAAGACAAACAATATTTAATCTATTCTCAATTTGACCACAGACGTCAAGAACAAAACTTTGACAATAAATAATATGCATGCATGTGTGCGTCAAATACATGGTATGTAGTGTGTGTAATGTTTTCTTTATTGATTTAATGTACCTTTTACGCATTATTTTAAAAACATATTGGCATTGTGCACTTCTTCTCTATATTCTCTATAAGTGTGGAAAATTTTAACTCCTCCGTCCGCGCAATTTTCGTAAAAAGGGATACAAAGTTTTTGCTTCACGTATTAATATATAGATTATATTTCATCCCATATCATCTCATCTGATTTCATTTCATTTCATTTCATGTTATCATTTTGTATAAAATTAAAGATATAAATAAAAATAAGACATGACTTAAAGATCTTAGTTACCAGGTCATAAAATCCCTTAAAAAAAAAGGAACTATGGTCGCCATGTTGAAATTTCATTCGACTGGCAGTGTCTAGGTACCGGTAAAATGGGGCGATTAGGGACAAATTCCAACTTTATGACCAATTTTAAGGTAGTTGTTGATGTATATAATGCTATATCAGGATCAAAATGATTGAGTCTTGGGAGCATCTTTGTTGTCCAATTTAAAACTATGCAACTAGCATTCCAGTATAAGCAAAAAAAAAGCAAAAATAGGTGTAATCCCTATTTACCCGGAAATTGCGGTTAATTGGGACGAAATGAGAAATTTGCTAGGGTGGGTACTACTTGGTTTTATTTATTTATTTAGTTGCACCAACAAAGTGATCATCAATAAAAAACATTGAAAAACTGACACTCTGAACAAATATTAAATATTTTATTATGTATTACTCAGACATTTTTGTCCACCTTGAGATTTCATTGTTCTTATTACATGTCTGTGCAAAATTGACTTACTTATATTAAATTGCTTAGTTATTTCAACTAAAGACTTATTCCCAATTAGAAAATTTACCAATTGCTGTTTTTAATATTAAGGGATAATATCTCTTATAAGGCTTTGCACTCTTTGATACGTACACGCGAGGCATATCTAAAAATAGAAAACAATACGTAACTGATAATATAAATATTTACCAAACAATAAAATAACACATTGATAATTTTGAATAAAAGTTCTAGACAAAAACATCATGAATAAACCAGATTTTTACCAACAAATTTAAAAAATATTGTTATAACTANAAAGAGACAGGGTAAAACTTAAGATCAATAAAAATAACCAAGGGACAGTAAAAACAAAACAATAAAGTAACAAAGAAAAGGGAAAAAAAAAAAAAAAAAAAAAAAAAAAAAAAGTCGAAATTCAACTATAATTAATTGAAATTGTAAGTTTGTACACTATTATGATTGTATTTTATACTTCTATAATCATAAATTTCAATATCAAAAAATATTAATAAAGACAAACAATATTTATCCATTCTCAATTTGACCACAGACGTCAATAACAAAAGTTTGACAATAAATATTATGCATGCATGTGTGCGTCAATGCGAAATGAGCGCACAATTTAAAATTGTGCGCTCATTTCAAACAGTCGCGTCGCTCGCGTCTCTGTGCACTCGTTAAAAATGCCGAATGTTCAATGAGAAATTGTCAAAATATTACGTCAAGAACGTTAAAAATTGATGGGATATCGTATATTCGGTAAATACAAGATAATTAATTTGTCTAAAAACTTCATTCAATGGTCCAGGTATAATACGGGAAATTTCAATGGCCGTATTTTCAATGTAGGAACTACTATTACAAAGCTTTTTATTTCATCGCATAATCCAAACGACCCTGTTCTTATTCAATGGAGTCGATTTTTTTATGGTGTTTAATTTTTTAATTAATAAACACTACAAAAAATGGAAGATTTTGCAACTAACATAAAATTAATATTGAGATTCGAACTATTTTCCTAGTTTTATCCCTATTCACCTCTCAATCTCTATTCACCCCAATTTACTGTAAGATGCATTATCTCGTATAGAGGACAAATTAAAAAAGTGTCCACCTGAAAACAGCAACTTATTGTTGGAAAACTCACCGAAATAGCGCTAGTGTAGGAAGTGGAAATGATATGAACATAGCAGCTTTAAGCAGAGTGAAGTGTGCTGGATTGAAGTGAAGTGTGGTAGTTTATGGCACTGTTTTAAACCCTTCCACTTGCTATTATGGCGCCACCTTAATTGACTCAATTTCAACGGACAATTTTTAATACATTGAGATAGTACATACTCCTTACGGATCCTTACTTCTATCCTCTATGATCCCAATATAGTGCTTGTGGGAGGAAATGCAAGTCTGCACGTTTACTTTGACTTATTTCTGCCGCGAAATAGTTATGGGTTCCGGTTTGAAGGGGACAACCGTTACACAGTATAACACAATTGAGAATTCGACCTCATGTCTCAAGGTAGGCGGTGTTTATGTGATGGCTATGAGTCGTCGTAATTTTACTCTAGATGGATGGATACTTGTTTAAATAACAAAATTAAATTGTTTAGCAAAGATATCGACGCGGACCGAGATTCGAACTCTTTTAAATATTAATCAGGATCACTCACTACTAGAAGAAGGTATCATCAGTAATGGCTAATTGACCGATGTATTTATTTAATGCTCTATCTATTCCGTGTCGTCATTGTTAAGAATTGCATTATTCGGATAATTTTTTTTCTTCATTCGTTTTTATTTGTTTACTATTAATTGTACAAAGAAAAATAAAATAAAATAATAATAACGTTACGCGCTGGGATTCGGGATAAATAAATGTTCCACCAAAGTACAACTTAAAACTGTATTCAGCACTTAAAACACTCAAAACACTCAACAAACACTTTAAAATTCTCTATTCACTTCTTCCGCTTCGCTTCAGGTGATCAGTTCGCTGTAGTTTCGCTTCGAGTAGTACCGATTACTGACTAACTGCGTGCCATCACTGCAACGCTTTTAAAGTCGATACGACATCTCTAGAATCGTACAGAACATTCCTCACAAGTCGCACACACATCGAAAGTACTTTTCGTTGTGTGTGTTCCGCTATCTGACAATAGAAGGCGTTGTACTTCTCGTGCGTTCTAGGTGCTACTGGATCCTTCGATATTCGTTCGACTATTCGGCGATAGATGGCGTTACTCCTACCGGTGTAACATTAACATAATAAAAAAAGGGCGTAGAAAGGTGAGTTTAAATCGTATCGAGTTTTCTTTTAGCAAACAGAACGACGGAAAATAAAATAAATACGTGTATTTTTTTTATTATTATTTATTATTTATTTTGAAACGGATTTTCATTTAGATAAACGACTCAGATTTCATTTCACGTGTATTCGATTCATAATTTAGTAAGTGCGAGTTTTTGCTAGTGGTAGGGCGTCTAATAAGCCCGCACGGGTAGGTACCACCGCCCTGCCTATTTCTGCCGTGAAGTAGTAATGCGTTTCGGTTCGAAGGGTGGGGTAGCCGTTGTAACTATACTGAGATTTTAGAACTTATATCTCAAGGTGGGTGGCGCATTTACGTTGTAGATGTCTATGGGCTCCGGTAACCACTTAACACCAGGTGCGCTGTGAGCTCGTCCACCCATTTAAGCAATAAAAAAAACCGATTAATAATTTAGAAAGTGCGAGTTTTTGCCATCACGTACTAAAATGTAATTAATGGATGTTTGTACTAAATTAACATTGCTCTGGTAGGTATTAAAACACTTTAGTTTTAATCAGTCAAATTTATTTAATTCTGTATTATCCTTGATATAATTGCCAAATACAATACATTACAGATAATGTTTTCGAATCAAATTTTACCCTATGTGAATTATGGTGTGAGTATATGTAGGAATTGTGGTGCTAATTGGGTGGACGAGCTCACAGCCCACCTGGTGTTAAGTGGTTATTGGAGCCCATAGACATCTATAACTTAAATGCCTAAGTTCTAAGGTCTCAAGAATAATTACAACGGCTGCCCCCCACCCTTCGAACCGAAACGCATTACTGCTTCACGGCAGAAATAGGCAGGGTGGTGGTACAAACCCGCGCGGACTAACAAGAGGTCCTACCACCAGTTATTAGGCAAATTATAATTTTTGCGGGTTTGATTTTTATTACACGATGTTATTCCTTCACCGTGGATGTCAATCGTGAACGCCTGGGATTCGAACACCGTTGCATCGCTCAACACGAATGCACCGAACGTCTCATCCCTTATACCACGACGACATATAGGAGTGTATTTTAAGTAATGCATTTATTTTGTGTCTCCCTTTAAAAGCTTAAAAGATAACGGGTGTGACGCGTTCGCAATAGCGTAGTTGAACAAGAATCTCATTTAGGTCAATTTAAAATCTTCACACAACTTCCGCATTCAAACGAAAACCGGTTCACTTTTCGTCCAGAACTTCTGTATCTCCTGTAGACTTTTCCCTTTCGTCTCGGGCACCCACAGCGCCGTATACAAAACTCCGTACAGAGTGACGGCGGCGAACGTATAGAACACCGCGTGGGCACCGAATTCGTTCGCTACCGGAGTGTAAAAGAGAACGGTCATCGAACTGCAGAAGAACGAAAACATCATCGACGCTCCGGCCATCCGGGAACGGAACTGCGGACAAAGATTGCGTTTTCAAAACTATAATAATATATATGTATATACTAGATGATGACCGGTTTTTTTTATAACGCCATCTTGTTGTGTCTTTAAAGCAGTAAAAATAGTATTATTATTCGCCAATAGATGTCGGCAAAGAGTCATAAAGTTGATTATCGATAAAGTTGATTATTGAAAACACGAATAAAACAACATTTTCTGAAAATAAATCGTAGCTAGATCGATTAATCGCCCCCGAAATCCCCTGCATATTAAATTTTATGAAAATCGTTGGAGCCGTTTCCGAGATTCAGATTATATACATATATATTAATATACTAGAATTGCTCGTTTATAGGTATAAGATATTGTTATATATATATAGAGCTGTATGTAGAGTTGTATATATAGAGCTGAAGTCGTCTAAGGCAAAGGTTATTGGATTTGAGGGATCCGTAAGAACGTGTCTAGGGCGTCGACGGTGACTAGCTCCTGCGTGATCAGGATTCGGGGAGTAGTCAGCGGCGGCAACGATAAGGCCATTATCATGACGCATAGCCTTATCGAAGTACCGTTCCGACGCTGACTTCATGTATTTGCGGATCGATTCAAGGCCCAGGTCATCGTGTAGGTCAAAGTTTCCTACGAACTACGGAGCTCCGACGGCTAACCTGCAAAACTGGAATTGTAGGGTTTGGAGGGTGTTTATGTGTGGGCGGGCCGCGTGAGCGAAGACTACACTCGCGTAAGTCATGACTGGCCTTATACAAGTTTTGTAAAAGTATGTGTACAGAGTACCTATAGTAACATATTTACGTATCTATCATCGAAAAACTAAAACAAAATATTATCTTTCTTATCAGAAACACAAAAAATCATGCACGTAATGTAATGAGCCTGTAATATTTTATATTATTTTGTACCTGGAATGTAAAGACTTCAGCCATGATCACCAGCGGCACGGGCGCGAGGCCGGCTCCGTACGCGAATAAGCAGACGCACACGGCCGAAGCACCCACCCAACCTGGACCTTCCAGCAAGAAACACGTCGCCAGGGTCGTCATGCAGAGAGACACTACGAGCGAACTGCAAGCCAGAGGAATCTGCGAATTGTGTGGAAATTCAAAGCATGTGCAGTTATTGGACGATTAATTGCTTTAAATCCCGTGAACACGATGAGCTTAATAGATGTTTGATTAATTACGAGCCGGATCCGATGTTTACTGTCGACTGCACCAACAAACAAAGGGCCTTCAAAAAAGTAGTCATCTTAATAGACCCGCATGAAGTCTGCGATGTGACGAAGCTAGGTGTTATTTAGTATGTTCGTTTACATCTGTGAGTGTATATGACAGATACTTCGACAAAGCGGCGCGACACGAAAACCCTCTTAATATGGCCGTCTGAAACATGTATTTTCGGATCCCCCGGATTCACTCTCGATACTTTTAGGATCCTTAAGTACCGGTCAAGAGTTCAACGAGCGAACTAACCCATAGACATAGCCCACTGAGTTTCTCGCCGGATCTTCTCAGTGGGTCGCGATTACGATCCGGTGGTAGAATCTGCGAAGCACTGCTCTCGCTGGGGCTAGTGTTAGCAAATTCTCTCAGGCTCAGCCCGTGAGCTCACCTACCCGTCTGGGCGTAGCTGGAACAGCTTTTTAGACTAACAGTGAATAGGTAGAAATTAAAAAAATTGACAGAAATGACAAACCTTTCTCCCGAACCTCTCAATGGACATTGTGGTGAGGAATGAACCAGCCAGCTGTAGCGAGCCTACGAGAAGGGCCAAAGTGTTGGGGCTCCACTCGGTACCCGCGCGCGTGAACACGTCCGCCGCGTAGTTCATAAGGGCAAAGCACCCGGACAACGTTTGCATTGCCATCAGCATTAGGGTCATTCGAAGGGCAGAGAACGTCGGACGATCACGGACTGTAATGATATTACTTCTTTTTTTCAAAGTGCTTTTTGCTGTTTTCTAACGTGACACTCAAGATAATCAATTACGCTTCTGTTCAAGAAACTTTATTAAACCTCAGACGCTTTTCGCGCCAATTATATTTTTTTCATGTTTAATAAGGAAAAAATGTTATTAATAAAATAAGGTTCAAAAGTGTCAGTTCTTTTCGGAAATTTCGCAAATGCGTATTCTGACGATAATTATCAGATAAACCAATATACATCGCATGCAGAAGTCATTTAAGTGCATATGTATTTGCACATCTGTGCCATACTCAATTGTACAATTAAATGTAACTATTGAGTTTTGTTTTCTATTCACTTCTTATCGTGAAGTGTACAGGTAATTGCAGACACGAACATTGACGTAACATCATAATATTTAATCATGGGATTATAAATCATATCTGATGTTTACATAGGCGGCACTGAAAATTTCGGGAATTAACGAAGTGACACAACATTACTATTTAAAAATGTATTTATTGCTTTTCGAAGAATTCTCCGCGAAATTTGACACATTTTTCCTTATGATGGAACCAATCATTGAAGCAACCATTCCATTCGGAAGTTGAGGTCTCCAAAATGGCCGTTTTGTAGGCGTCCACAGCTTCTTCAGGTGATGAAAATCTCTGTCCACGCAATTTATTCTTTATTTTAGGGAAAGTATAGAAATCATTAGGGCTTAGGTCGGGGCTGTACGGCGGATGGCCTAATAATTCTATGTTTTCTTGCTCTAAAAACTCTTTTGTTCTGTGCGCGGTATCAGAACTCGCATTGTCGTGATGGAGGATGATGCGGCGGTTGCAGAGTTCTCTTTATGGAGTTCAGAAAAGACCTGTGGCAAACAAATGCTAGCATACCATTCTGCATTAACCGTTCTTTGTCCCTCAAGAGGAATAGTCGTAACATGGCCGGTTTTGGAGACAAACGTGGCCACCATTTTTTTTTGCAACACTCCGTGAACGAACAATTTTTGTTGGCTTTAACTCATTTTAAAACACCCAAACTCGTGACTGGTTTTTTGTTTCGGGTTTGTACGCGTATATCCAGGATTCGTCACCTGATACAATGTTGTATACGGCATTTGAGGATCCTGCGTGGAATCTTTCGAGAGTTCTGACGCACTAAGTAACGCGAGCCGCTTTTTGCTCTTCACAGAGCGAATGCGGTATCCATCGGGAAAACAACTTTTTTACACCTAATTGTTCATGCAAGATTATTTTGTATTTGACTCATGCCAATGTCTAAAGTTGCCTGAATTTCGCGGTATGTCACATGTCGGTCTTCCTCAATCAGCTTACGCACAGCATCAACGTTTTCTTGGGTGACTGCAGTTTTTGGACGACCTTGACGGGGATCATCACTGAGCTTGACACGTCCACGTTGAAACTCAGCAAACCAGCGATAGATTGTGGTTTTGGATGGGGCTTCATCACCAAATGCAGAAATCATCCGGTCAACACACTGTTTTTGTGTTAAACCTCTTCGAAAGTCATAATAAATCATCGCTCTTGAATTTTCTCGAGTCAATTCCATTTTCTCAACGACTAAACAAGTTTGACAAAACCTCGTGACAAGACCGAGAATCTTTTTTTAAATAAATAAATGGTATTCGATTTTGAAAACCAAGGAGTTTTCAATTAAAAAGATTTTAATATGACAGGAACAGTGGAAATATTCCATTCCTGATACTTTTAGTGCAGCCCTCGTAGTTGGTATATTAAATTTTAGTTATTTCACGCACACATATAGAGGTCATGCTAGGCAAAAACGCAACGCGAGTTTTCGTTCTTTGAAAAAAAAAAAAAACCAAATTTAATACTTATTTTGAAGTTATTGAATATATTTATGTAAATAATTGTCACGAGCGTTGAGCGTTCTTATAAGAAAATCAACTCGAGACACACATAATTTGGATTTATTAAAATGCTTCAAGGTGATGAAACATATATCCGTAAAGTACTCATGGGACTCGCTTTGAAAGCTCTTCGACTGGTGGCAGAACCTCTTGTGAGTCCGCGCGGGTAGGTACCACCACCCCGCCTATTTCTACCGAGAAGCAGTAATGCGTTTCGGTTTGAAGGGCGGGCCAGTCGTTGTAACTATACTGAGACCTTAGAACTTATATCTCAAGGTGGGTGGCGCATTTACGTCGTAGATGTCTATGGGCTCCAGTAACCACTTAACTACCCGGTGGGCTGTGAGCTTCGTCCATCCATCTAAGCAATAAATAAATAAAAAACCTTATGTCCTAAACGAATTGTTGCTGTAAGGTCTACGGTTGTAAGCTTACCGTAAGATCAAGGTGCTGATCATATTTTTTTTTTATTGCTTATGTAGGTGGACGAGCTCACAGCCCACCTGGTGTTAAGTGGTTACTGGAGCCAATGGACATCCACAACGTAAATGCGCCACCCATCTTGAAAATCATCTATTTTAGATCTATTGTAAATCCACAACGTAGAAGTAGTTATGTATTGTAATTGTAAAATTAAATATAATTATACACTGTTAACATTAATGTGAGCTATGTATTGTAATTATACACCGTCTATGTGTGTGTGCTATGTTGTTTGCAGTTTTTATGTGTATTAACATTGTAAATAACACGGAAAAATTATACATTTAAGACACAGTAATAAGCATGTACAGTAAAGAACTTAAGTATAATTATGTAGGGAATAAAATGAGATGTATATATGATGTCAGTTGAGACAATAAAAAAAAATACGAATACAAGAAAAAAATTATATCATATAACTAGATAAGGTAACCTACAGATACACTTTTTTATTTTTTTATTGCATTGATGGTTGGAGCTCACCCACCTGGTGTTAAGTGGTTACCAGAGCTCATAGACAACCACAACGTAAATGCCGCCACCCACCTTGAGATATAAGTTCTAAGGTCTCAGTATAGTCACAACGGTTGCCCCACCCTTCAAGCCAAAACGCATTACTGCATCACGGGAGAAATAAGCGGGGTGGTGGCACCTACCCGCGCGGACCCACAAGAGGTCATACCACCAGTAATTACGCAAATTATAATTTTGCGTGTTTGATTTTTATTACACGATGTTATTCCTTCACCACAGACGAACCGCCCGTTTTGGAATCATGTAAGGCATTATTCAAAGCGGCACCATTTTATTTACCCACACTCTGCAGTGAAACACGTGGCGCCTCGTCATATCTCCGCTGCTCCTCCTTTAGCTTCGATATCTCTTCGGCGACGATTTTGTGTTTCCCATTCACGCTTCGCAGCCAAGATATTGTGCTGGCTGCTTTCTATAAAACCAATGCTTTTTTACTTGACGATATTGAGTAGACTGATGCCATCGGAGACTGTGGACGTTGTCACGCGAATTCCGCCACTTATCTTTGGTGCATTTTTTTTCTTCTTTTTCCTACCTATGCTGATAGCCTTGAGAGGCTATATCAGCTTCGCCCTAACATGTAGGTGAGCTCACGGGAGTCAAACCAAAGTGATGCTAACACTGGCCCTAGCAAGAGCAGTGCTTCGCAGAATCTACCACCGGATCGGAAACTCAGTGGGCTGTGTGTGTGGGCTGACTCGGAGGACGGTGACCGGTGCTTGTGGTACCTAAAAGCACCGTTAATGGATCGGGAGGAACCGTAATGACGTGTTTTGGGCGACGTCGACATGGTGCATGAGACCGAAGTCCCAATTGTATTGCTTAGTCGGGTGTGCACCCACGACCCACCCAGACCACCCCCACCCAGACTCACGATCAACCACCTGGTGTTCAGTGGTTTCAATGTTGTGGCTGGTCAAACCTACCCTCATATTTGATTTGTCACTAATCACTATCGTCTTTAAGCTAAATCAATAATGTATCTTTCGTAAGGATTTCCAGGACCACATGTACTTTTTAACACTTGCACAAAAAAGTTAACGTTTAATGTTCATAGTCTAATTGAATATTTCCTGACATTGACGTAGAAAATAATTACGAAATTTAACCATCCTAAACAGTTTTTCGACTTTGGTATTGGCTGTTTTTTTTTTATTTTTACCTTAAATCATCATACGTGTTATTTGTAATAAACAAATTATTATGTTTTTTGTGTGCAACTTCACGTTCCAGTGCAAGGGTTATTGATTAGCGTCATCATCAAGCCACAGTGCATATCAAAAGCACCCCACGCTTTATTTACAATCAACAATTTTTTTTCTTACTCTATTTTTAATTCAAATTTATTAAAATTTAGTATCTATTTTTTAGTTGGATTTTCTAAAAGCGTATCTTTTTAGTTTTTTTAACTTTTTTTTTCTTCCTTTTTTAGTTGAACTTCCATTTTTTCAATTTTTCATAAATTTTATCTGAATTAGTCGGTAACTTATCCGAGAAATAGGTGATCGACGCGCCTGATAGTTTCCCTTCTTGGTCTTGACGCAGACACTCCGGGTCTCAGGAAAACAAAAAATCGCTAATCCTGATTATCCTAGTAAGGATAACGGATCAAACTGTTTATAATATTGAATCGTCATCGGTACGCCAAATTTCGAGTTAATCCGACGTTTTGAAGGGGCTCAAAATCATGTTCAAAGATTCCGTTACATACTAAAATACGTATGAAGCTAATAAAAGCGTATTAAAAACGCCCTTCTCACTGAAGACATAAGTTGGTAGGACCTCCTGTGAGTCCGTACGGGTAGATACCACCGCCCCGCCTATTTCTGCCGTGAAGCAGTAATGCGTTTCGGTTTGAAGGGTGGGGCAGCCGTTGTGACTACACTGAGACCTTAAAACTATATCTCAAGGTGTGTGGCGCACGTTGTAGATGTCTATGGGCTCCAGTAACCACTTAACTTGTTATTTTCAAATATACTTTTTTTGTCATACTGTTAACATATAAATTTAGCCTATTTTTCGGCTGTTTGTAAAATTGCTGTAACATGTCATAGTTTGTTATAAGAGATTGCTGTACATGCCTGTAACTGGCTTACATACCAGTACTTAATTATGTACATGTTAATTTTAAGCTTGAATGTTTTGTGTGTATTGCTGTTGGTGTGTCTAAATAAATAAATAAATAAACACCAGGTGGGCTGTGAGCTCGTCCACACATCTAAGCAATAAACAAAAAAAAGGCGGTTAAAGTGCCAATTCGATTTGTAATTCCCATATCGTCTCCGCAATGTGTCCCTAAACAAACTACAATAAACTACCTCACCTTTTCGTCGCCGATCTTCAGTAAATAATTCGGTGATTCTGGCATAAATGAAAACATTATGACGTGGATCCCGCTGATGCTTAGATACACTATTTGATTGGTGGCATAGGAACAGCTCATTCCGACGGCGTAAACGAATATGACTCCCAGTTTCGACACGGTTATGGTCAGGGAGCCAAGTGCCCCTCGCCAAGAATCTTCCGATATTTCTTTGACGTACACAGGCACCGCAACGAAGCAGCCGCCTGATGCTATACCGGCTATGACCCTGGCTGCTATCAGAGACGGGGTGTTGATCGAAGTCAGCTTGATCGTCCAAGACACCTGAAAGTTAGGGCGGTAATGAGGAGAGTAACATGATTAATGAATCTAGGTTTGGCGTCGATTGGTAAATTTTGCTTTATTGGTTCAGGCACCATAGTTCGAATCTTCTTTTTAGACGAGGTTCACATTTCTTTATTATTATAAGATGGTATTGTTGAGGCTGAATTTGTTTAAAATTACATATCTGATCATAATCTTGAAAGACCTTGTGGTATCCAATAATTTCTATTGCATTTGACATTTTTTTAAATTGATTGGATAGATGAACCAGCTCATGGTCAACATAGCTTTAAGTGTTTACCGGAGCCCATAGACATCAACAAAGTAAATGCCAACACCCACCCTGAGACATGAGTTCAAAATCTCAGTGTTTATAGTACAACAGCTGCCCCGCCCTTCGAACCGAAACGCAAGACTGCTTCACAGCAGAAGTAAGCAGGTAGTAACTACCCGTGCGGGTTCACAAGACGCCCTACTACCATTGAAAAATGTTTACCATAGTGTCTATTGCGTATGCCTTAGTTAAAATTTGGTAGGTTGAATTTTTGAACCGACAATGCTCTGTTGTCAGCCAGTTGCTATCCCGGTTCGTGAGTACCTGGAATTCGTTCCTTAAGCTACTAGGGACTAGGTAGGGAAGAAAATTTTGTGGTCCGACGGAGTTATTGCATTCGAATCAACTTGCATATGTTTGTAATAAGACTAGCCGTACTCACCCGCTTCGCTAGGTATTTAAAATTAACATTATCATTTGTCATTATTATTAGGGAGTCCAACACTCATATAAATATTATCCTATACATTAAGTACATGTATTTTCTACATGGATACCAAGTTTCAAGTCAATCGGATGCATGGTTCAGTAGTTATAACGGAACATCTGTAAAAACCACTGTAGATTTACCGTTCACCGAACCCGTCGCTTGCGACGAAGGGCTCGACGAGCGAATTAACCCACAGACACAGCCCACTGAGTTTCTCGCCGGATCTTCTAAGTGGATCGCGTTTCCGATCCGGTGGTAGATTCTGCGAAGCACTGCCCTTGCTACGGCTAGTGTTAGTAACACTCCGGTTTGAGCCCCGTGAGCTCACCTACTTGTTAGGGCGAAGCTGATATAGCCTCTCAAGGCTCTCAATGCAATCAGCATAGGTAGGAGAAAAGAAAAAATGTAGATTTATATATTAGTACAGATACGTACACATGACAATAAGGATACTGCGATGACGCACAACTTCCTGCCGAAGCGATCTGATGCGTAGCTGAAGAAGGGTATCCCACATATAGCGGCGAGTGGTAGAGCTGTGGCCACCCAGGAGACCTCGTCATCGCTTAGGGGCGTGTCCGCTGGAGACTGTTTTGACTTCAGCACGGGCCCCAGGGGAGACAACCAACCGATCTGGATGCCATACGTGAACGTTGGTATCGTGGCTGTAATAAATCTGCGTGCTGAGTTTGAGTTTTTTAACTACTAGATTTTTTTATGGGTGGGCGAGCCTACAGCCCACCTGGTGTTAAGTGGTTACTAGAGCCCATAGACATCTACAACGTAAACGCGCCACCCACCGTGAGATATAAGTTCTAAGGTCTCAGTATGGTTACAACGGCTGCCCCACCCTTCAAACCGAAACGCATTACTGCTTCACGGCAGAAATAGACAGGGTGGTGGTACCTACCCGTGCGGACTCACAAGAGGTCCTACCACCACCCGTCGATTGCGTAAAAGTTAACTCAAATTTGTATGGAGTTAGAACAGCGCCCCTAGCGGCAAACGTAGGGGCACACTGAAATGAGTAGGTATACCAAATTTCTTGACGTTAAATAGAAAAGAAGAAAGTCATTCAAATTATTCGTTTTGTTATTTAATTGGGCAGACGAGTGAGAGTGAGACGTGGTCGATGAGTGTGCTTAATGCGAGTTTTTTAACTTCTTGATCGAAAAAAACGTAATATGCAGTTTAAAAACTAATAATTTCATAATTGCAAATGGCAAAATTAATAACAAATTAACAATTAATTTTATCTTTTTTATTTTATCGTGTTGATACTAGTCAGCATATTAGAGTGAAGTTATCTATATAATATATAAAAATGAATTACTGTTCGTTAGTCTCGCTAAAACTCGAGAACGGCTGGACCGATTTTGGTAATTTTGGTCTTGAATTATTCGTGGAAGTCCAGAGAAGGTTTAAAAGGTATAACAATTTTGTTTTCCCCGTCGGACGGATTCCTTTTGTTTGTTTTAAGTTTATTTTATACAAAAGTTTAGGTATTTTATTTATCGATTGAGGCACTACGAAGTCTGCCGGGTCAGCTAGTCTATATATAAGTATATAAAAATGAATTGCTGTTCGTTAGTCTCGCTAAAATTCGAGAACGGCTGGACCGATTTGGCGAATTTTGGTCTTGAATTACTTGTGGTAGTCCAGAGAAGGTTTAAAAGGTAAATAAATATTAAAATGCTCGGAATTAAATAAAAATAACAATTTTGTTTTCCCTTTGATGTGTCCTCCGTCCGACCGATCCCTTTTATTTGTTTTAAGTTTATTTTATACAAAAGCTTAAAACTGTAATACTTAAAACTCAGCATACCCGCTCTTTGATTATAAACGAGTACTTAAGACCTTCTTAAAGCTATTTTAAAGTGTTTTTATTAGGTTTGGTCTCCTCTACCTCTACCCTGGATGTTCAAAATAAAGGCTGTCACTATTTGCTATTCCGTTACATACGAACAAACATTCAAAGCGTATTAAAACGATAGTTGAAGTCTTAAAGGCCCAGTTTTCCCCTGTGTTACGTATGCCCAAATAACAGAGACCGAGACATGATCAAATACACCCCAAATATTAAATATCTTTGACAGAGATCCGAGAGCTAATCCCTGTTCTCTTGTACATGCTGGGTTTATGGAGGAATAATTTATTTAGTATTCAAAAACCGTAGCATACATTCATTTCACCTTCAACGTTAATGAGATGGGTATGTAAATTAAATATTTACTGTCGATCGTTTTTATATGATGACAGAGGAGGGTCCAAGCTATGTGACGTCATTTGTTTAATTACATTCAATGAACATCTCGACGATCCAACGACTGTTAGTTGGTTGGTACTGAAGGCAAAATTAAATTATTTCAAGGTAGGTATGTAAATTAAGTATTTTCTATCCATCGTTTTTGTATGATGACAGAGGAGGGTCCAAGCTATGTGACGTCATTTTTTAAATTGCATTAAATTAACAGTTGGAAGATCCAACGACTGTTAGTTGGTACTGAAGTCAAAATTTACTTTTTTCAAAACTATACTTGTTGTATGTCATAGCAACTCCTGGTTCGTTGGAATAACCAGAGAGTATTGTATTCAATATAATCATAGTCCATCTTAATATATATAATTTACGTGTTACGTTGTTTGTCCGCGATGGACACCTAAACTACTGAACCGATTTTAGCTTCTTTTATTTTTAAATATGCATTTTGTTCCAACTTAGGCCACAGGATGGTTTTTATTTCGATTAATGGTGGCAATATTTATTTATTAACAATAAAATGATTTCTTATATTGATTATTGTTAGTAATTGTAAGTTTCATAAGTCTAAACAGATGGCGCCTTAAATCAGTTTTACAGACAATTGTAATAAAGTAAAAGTAAAAGTAAAAGTAAAAAGTAAATCTGACGAAGCATGTTGGGGATAATAACATGTACTTTTAGGTTAGGAATATTGTGTTCTTTTTTTTATAATAAATTTAGAAATTAACACATTATTCAGTTTAAGTATAATTAATTATTTAATAAAATTATTTGTAAAAAAAAAAAAAGAAAACAAAAATTGTAATACTGTCTGACATTAATATCTCATAGATGGCGCTGTGTTAAAAATACCAACGTTTCACATAAGCTACAATTTAATGGCATAAGCACACTTGAGTGAAATTTATTTCGTAGTAAACGCAATACAATGAAATCCAATTGTTCTTACTTTGTTATTATAATTTTTGGTATTAGCCGGCTACGTGTTATTTAGAAACAAAAACCTTAGCCACAGCAACGCGTGGTCGGGTCTACTAGTATAAAAAAATAAGGTGAAACAAAGCGTAAAGTGCAGTTTATGTGATCGTACCAAAAACAGGACTAAAATACCGATCCGTTAAGGTAATCACATAAAAATCAATCTTAAGAAAACAATTGAACTAAAATTAGAAAGTTTCAATTGTCGAGAGCGAACATTTGTTCTACATTCGGTTATTTATAACCGAAGTTTCTCATTCTAATCACATTAACGTGTTTAACTAAAATATATAGGTTTAAATAATCATAACGATCGAGAAAGTATTTGCTGAAAATCGTGTCTGTTTCATAATCGAGCCGCGGCGTTAATTTTTTAATTTATTTATTTAACCTAGAAGTAGAAACATCTAGAAATACAATCATAATAATTAGCATCTGTGTAATAGGGGCCATCTCACATACGAGGGATACTCAATAGGGGCTCAGAGGAAGTTGTGAAAGTAGCCCCGGTAATTAACAAATTAAATAGCGGACGGTTAGCGTGGTATGGACATGTGATGCGTAGAGAGGAGATGCATGTGACTAGGAGACGTATGGTAGTGCAAGGTAGAGGGGGAAGAGGTCGACCGAAGAAGACAAGGATGGAGTGTGTGAATGACGATATGAGAGAGAGAGAGGAGTGAGTGTTGAGATGACGGCTGATAGGAGAGAATGGAATAGAAAAATTCGCTGTGCCGACCCTACCTAGTGGGATATGGTGGAGTAAAAAAAAAAAAAGAAGCTCAATAGGAGTAATGTGATACGTTCTCCTTGGAAAGAAAAAAAAAAAATTGCGTTATATGTGCGCGTCATAATTCGTATTAAACACCTCTAGTACAAACACTACAAAACTACTGTTCAATTGATTGGGCAACGGGAATGCGATGGTTTTGTAAATAATTAGTTACGTAAAATCTTTATACAGCTTACGTATCCAGCCTCAGTAATCGTGAAGGTTAACTTCTGCCTTAAGTAAACATTGTATTATAATTATTAGGTATTTGGGATTTAGTAGCGCATTTACGGTCATGATATATTATGTTTTGAAGTCGTCGTGGCCTAAAGGATAAGACGTCCGGTGCATTCGTATCTAGCGATGCAACGGTGTTCGAATCCCGCAGGCAGGCATTTTTCTAATGAAATACGTACTTAACAAATGTTCACGATTGACTTCCGCGGAGAAGGAATAACATCGTGTAATAAAAATCAAACCCGCAAAATTATAATTTGCGTAATTGCTGGTGTTAGGACCTCTTGTGAGTCTGCACGGGTAGGCACCACCACCCACAAAAATAGTGTGAGCACAATTTTTTTCACAAAAAAGATTATAACCTATGTCACTCGGGAATAGGGTAGCTTCCAAACAGTGAAATAATTTTTCAAATCGGTTCAGTAGTTTCAGAGCCTATTCAATACAAACAAACAAACAAATCTTTCCTCTTTATAATATTGGTATAGAAGTATAGATATAGATTGTTGAGCAATAGAAACTGATATTACAAAATTATAAAAATGACGTACAATATAATAATATTCGACAGAAGCCTGAATCGCATCAAAGACATTCCCAAGACAATTTCGCGTATAATAAGGAAGCCACGAACAACTTTCGCCCCGTAGTCCCGCTCAGTGGAAGATCTTTCCTCTATCCTACCCAAAACTAATGACTAACTTATCTTTTTAATATTACGAAACGCATTGCAGCACCATTCAAATTTTTTTTCAATTAACGGAATCTGACGTTAATTAAGTGGCTGGATGTTTTGGTATTGTATAAAGCCCTTAAAATGATTCCTTCGTTAGGCATTCAAACATATTGGTGAGCAGGCCTATAAGTTTGACTATATATCACATTATGGGATTCACAGACGGGGGAATTTATAATTTTTTTTCCAAATTATATGCAGTGTGGAACAGGTCACATTATACATTATACAGTACGTATTCTAAAAATAATAAAATGTTGGAATTTCCTAATTTTCTTTGACAGCATATATCTTGGAAACTTACCCAATAAAGCAGTGAAAATTTGTTTATTAGCATTGCTTTCATCTTTTTGCCGCTTTCCATCCATACTGATTATTAGCTGGCTGTATAACTCTGGGATGCGTAGACCGAATAGACAAAAAAAAAAAAAACAGAACCGTAAAGATTAAATTACGTTGACACTTCTTAGAAATCACGAATTAACATCAAAATGTCGAAATCACGATGAGTGTTTATGTCATGGTTGAATTGATTTAGCAAATTTAGATTTTCGTATTTAACTCGGCCGCACGCACTCCGCTGTACGTAGCGCGCGACTGACCATCATAACCTATATTCGCGACGCGGACAAGTGAATGAATCGTGGTCGCGTGATGCACCTACACATTCGACTAATCTACATTCGCGAGCGTCGAGGAACGTCTGTTGAGACTTTTTGGCGGGAACGCGAGGTGTGAAGTTGTGTGATTTGTTTTATTTTGTCTATTTAGTGTTTCTTCAGGTTTAAATGTGTAATAACGGTGGTTTATTAACTGTTTAATATCTGTGAAAGTGCACAAATGTGGGAAAATGAAACAAAGCTGCTGGACGTAACTTCTCGGGTTCCTCCAAAAAGTCCACTGAAAAAACCTCAGTAAATGACCACCATTTTACTGCGATTATATTTCATCCCATATCATCTCATTTCATTAAATTTCATCCCAGTTGATTAATGTCTCAAATTAATCATCTTCATTTCATTTCACTCCATATTATCATTTTTCATAAATATTAGGAATACAAAGTAAAATAAGACATGACTTAAAGGTCTTAGTTACCAGGTCATAAAATCTCTTAAAAAAAAAAAGAAGGAACGTCTGTTCTTTGTTTTGTCTATATTTTGTAATTATAGATTGAATTGTAAATTGTTTATTGAAATTAAACTTCTTTAGACGCGTTAAGAGTAAAACTTAAATCGCGACAGATTCGTTACGACTAGAGAGAAAATATATAATTTAGGAAGAGCAAGAGTGAGAAAATAGACAGAGAAGTTTCACTTCTTTCATCTGCACCAAGTTGCACGCGCACCATATTTTTTCTTTTATTCTAGTTTGTACATCTTTTTACCGACTGAAGATCAACAGACGAGCATATGTCACACTTGGTATGATTCTAAATAATTGTATGATTTATGATGGCACGTCTTACATTTTAGTGTTGCAAAGGTGTCACGAATGCGTGCGTATTAGACACACGCACAAATTGGCCTGGCGATAAACGGACATGTGACATTATAGAAGATTTAATAATCATTTTAGATCATTAAGTAGGTAACGGCTTAGTGTTCACCACCAATCCAAAAAGATTATGGAGGACAACTTCTCTTCTAAATGTAGTTTTAATAAAGTTAAAAACGACTATAAACGATTTCAAAGTGCAAGGTTGACTTAAATAAATTATTTTTCGAATATGAACATAGAACCAGGCACATTATACCTGTACGATTTTGTTATGAAAGATAACTTTGTACGATTCTCACCTTCTTTATTGCCAGAGAAGACCACCCTAGTTTATTATTCACCATATATGTAGTTGTTGGCATTGCTTAAGGACATCACTAATACCAGAGACATTGCCACTCACTTTCAACACATTAGGTGGTAAGAGTCATTTTTCAAGAGACTAAAATAGTACTTATATACTAGCAAAATAAAAGAATACACAGCACAGCATTCTCATTATTCTCCCACCTAGTCTTAATTATTTCTTTTCAAAATACGGAGCGCACTTATTTACCTGAATTAACAGTTTATACGCAGTGACGCCAGGAATCAGAAGTAGTACGACGGCTATTGTTTTCGTGCTAATGTAAAATTGTAATTAATATATTTTTATGAAGTTTAGAAAGGTAAATTGAAGAATGAAAAACGTTAATACATTTTAAAATATACCTACATATTTGGATTCCATTGAACGAGGAGCTTGACCTTTGATAACTTCTTTCGACCGCAAAAGGTTCGAAAACAAAAAAATAAGTACCCAATTATTTTGAATGTTACGGCTGATATTCTCTGAGTGACCACACATGTGTAGGTGCAGACGTAAAAACAAACGCATCACGCTCGCCCATCTACTTTCATGTTAGTTCTAAAAAGTTTATTGCATTAGCAATAAGGTTTAAAATGCATTACGCAAAATTCTCATTACAAAAAAAAAACAGTTAGCCTCCTAGATTGAAATCCGTCAAAGATAGTTCATTTGACTAACAAACATAGACTTTATTGCTGTCGTGACAAAGTAAAAAAACATTTGTGAGAATTTTTGTTTTACAACTTATTATGTTTGCGATCTTTCTTAATACGTGATGGGTGTCCACAACCCAATATTTGATGGTTTGACGAAGATGTTACACAAAAATGGCGGTGTACAGTTGTAATTCTTATGACATATTTGACGAAAGGTCATCGGGAAAATTATCACATAAAACTTAGCTGAAATTTTAATATAATAACGTTATCTTGTATTGCCAGTTTGTCACTGTTAGATAACAATTTTTTAAACTCCAAACGATAAAGGGCCTATAGTAATATATTTGTTTTTTAATATTTTTAGATTATATCGTTAGGAAGATCTTGCGGCTTTATTCTGACGTCTTTAGGATATTCCTCCTTTTCGTTTAATTCAGGTTCAACCTCCTTCATCGCTTCTATAAGGTCTGCTGTCGTCTTGTATGAAGATATCGTGTGTTTGACGAAATCTCTAGAAAAAAAAGTTTGGCTTAAATTTTTGTATAAACCTTTTGTCTTTTTTGTCATGTTGTGACAATTACATTGCCAAGTCTCCACGAATGTACATTTATATGACATTTATGTATTTCTGGAACTAATGTGGCAATCATTATTTTGCATTTCAATATATTACTAGAGGTCCCGCAGTAGTCGAAATTCGACTATAATAAATTGGAATTGTAAGTTTGTACACTATTATGATTGTATTTTATACTTCTATAATCACAAATTTCGCCAAGGCTACACTATAAAAAAATATTAATAAAGACAAACAATATTTAATTTTAATCTATTCTCAATTTGACCACAGACGTTAAGAACAAAAGTTTGACAGTAAATAGTATGCATGCGTGTTGCGTCAAATACATGGTATGTAGTGTGTGTAATGTTTTCTTTATTGATTTAATGTATCTTTTATGCATTATTTTAAAAAAACATTAGCATTGTGCACTTCTTCTCTGTATTCTCTATAAGTGTGGAAAATTTCATACTCCTCCGTCCGTGCAATTTTCGTAAAAAGGGATACAAAGTTTTTGCTTCACGTATTATTATATAGATTGACGTGATAACGTTTTTTAAATCTATGAGTAGCGCGTGAAAAAATGTCGCGTTCCGCCTAAGCGTGCAAGAGAGAGCACGGAACAAGCGATAGAGAGGTACGATCGGCCCAAGCGTTAATTTATCGAAAGAATTGTAATTTATGTGTGTAACTCCTTATTTGAATTGTATAAAATAATGATAATAATAAAATTTAATTAATAAAAGTATGCAATTTTTCATCAATGTGTCTTTATGACGTTATTAAGTAAAACTATCGTCCGTAAACCGACTTTACTGACAACCAATATATTTTTTATTGATTGTGATTCACATCGTAGTATTCAGAGTGTAACATTCATTTTGCGGTCATCGTTGACAACTCTGGACAAGTTGACGCAATATATACTGATTTTTCTAAGGCTTTTGATAAAGTTAATCACAGCATTTTACTAGAAAAACTACATCAATTTGGTATTGAAGTTCCTCTGCTTAGATGGTGTTCTTCGTATCTAAACCAAAGGCCATCACAGGTTGTTATTGACGGGCACAGTTCCAGTCCATTCATAGCTTCTTCGGGTGTACCTCAGGGTTCCATCTTGGGTCCACTATTTTTTAACATCTTTATCAACGAAATTACAAATCTTTTTAAATATTCTACCTGTTACCTATTTGCCGACGATCTTAAAATAGTGCGTGTTATAAATGATGTGAATGATGCTGAACTATTACAGAGTGATATTGATAAATTGGTTGATTGGTGCCAAATTAATAAAATGTATTTGAATATTTCGAAATGTCTACATATAAAATTTACATTAAAACGTAATATAATACCAACACAATATCATATTTCAGGGGAATGCTTGAGTGAAGTTTCTCAGACTCGTGATCTAGGGGTGGAGCTTGATACCAAGCTGAATTTCACTAAGCACATTGACAAAATTATAGATGCCGCGAAAAAATCACTGGGTTTTGTACTTAGGAATGGTAGGGAGTTTAAGAAGGTTTCCACTACGCTAATGCTTTACAACAGTTAAGTATGTTAGAAGCAAACTTGATTACTGCAGCACTGTGTGGTGTCCTACATACAAAACCCATATTAACAGGATTGAGAGAATTCAAAAAAAGTTACTTCGCCACATGTCGTACCGTTTTAGGCCGCCTAATTATGTTAAATCTTATGTTGATAGGGCTAAACATTTTAAAATGCAAACATTGAGTGATCGCCGCGATATGTTAGGCTTATGTTTTTACATCAAGTTATGAGCGGTACTGTCGACTCCCAATTCATCCTCAATAAATTCTCTTTGAAGGTGCCATCCAGGTTACCTCGTCGCCCCGTTGCTCTTTTCAGCACCCGCTTTAGCAGAACCAATCTAGGCAAGCACTCACCTACTCCTCGTCTAACTAACCTTTATAATAATCTAGTCAGAAAAGTTGAAAACCTTGACATATTTGGTGATTCCCTTCCAATATTCAAGAACAAAATTATAAAAAGTTGTTGTTGAACCTCAGCCTCAGCCTTGGTCTGAGTACTCGGGTATTACTGTCCTTGTTGTCTTTCTTTTGTTTTTAATTTNTCAAGAACAAAATTATAAAAAGTTGTTGTTGAACCTCAGCCTCAGCCTTGGTCTGAGTACTCGGGTATTACTGTCCTTGTTGTCTTTCTTTTGTTTTTAATTTTTTATTATTATTAATAGTATTGTTAAATCTCTATTGATATATTAATGTAATGCATGCTGTGATTGCCTCTAATTAGAGTTGCAGTTATCAATTGCTCTTTACATAACAATGTTATTTTATGTCTTACTGTAAACCCTGTCGGTAATCCTTAAATAAATAAATAAATTTAGGGGGCTTGTACCGAATGCTTAGAAGACATTCAGTTTAGTTTAATTCTTCGGTATATTGAAATGTGCCTAGATCATCGACATATTATGTACTAATCTCGATGGCCTAGATATAAATCCCGTTCTTACTCGAATAATATAAATGACTAACATTTGAAAATTAATTCGCTTTTATAACGAACTATTAAAACTATCTCAGTTTAAGGTGTATAATTTATAAAGTTTATCGATGTAAGATAATATATTTCATTGGTGCTATATCGACTGACAGCTTTTCGAAAAACTTCGTGGTTGCCCGGCGACGTCTCTGCCGCTCCGCCCGCATGCATGCCCCTCCCAAGACCCACGAGTAGAACAATTAATAGGGATGTACGCGTTATACTTTTTTTTTATTTTTCTTACCTGAAGTAGAATGCTTTGATGAAGACAGCCGGCTGATGTTCATCACCACAGTTTTCAGGACCGAAACTCATTATTCCCATCAGCCTATTCTTCTGCACGGCAGGAGCGCCTGCGTCGAACTAATAGCAAAGCGTTTTTATTAAAACATTACTATTGCGAAATCGATTGATTAGTGCACTTTCATTTTTATACATTTCAATTAGGTTTATCATATACCCATTGGATTTTAAACGTTTTTAAATAAATTTTAACACTAACTATTTATTATCAATAATTTCGTTATCACCTAAATAATGATTACTAACTACTTCCAACTTTATAGCAGGATTCCAATAAATTATTTATGTTTTCACATCTTCATTCATAAGATACCTACAGATTACATCGTCTGTAGCGCTACGTCATAAAAAAAACTGTAGCTGGGTAATGTCGTTAGTGTATTTCATTGGAAAGCTTCAGCAATTATGAATAAACAGAGAAATAGGCAAAGCTCCCCCATAGACACAGCCCACTGAGTTTCTCGCCGAATCTTCTCAGTGGTTGGCAAATTCTCTCAGGTTGAGCCCATGAGCTTACCTAAGCTGGGCGTAGCTGGAATATCCCTTAGACTACCTGGGTATAGATAGGAAAAAAAAGCAAAGCCCTCTGTCTTTACGATAAGTATATTTACCAGACAAGCGTCCCGGGTGCCATTCCTCAATGAAGCACAGAAGAAGTCTCTGGTTATCTGTAGTCCGCTGACTAATTGGAAAGCGTCCACACAGTATCTGTGTGAGCGGATCTTGAGACGCGCTGAGAGCAAGCTCGGTGTGTGCTCCCTGAACGCCGTATCTGTACCCTATTATTCATAATAAATGTGTCGTCAACGCGGAAAACAATTTGTTTTTGTCAATTTCGTCAACACGGCAAAAGGAATAACAAAAAATCATTAATACTGTCTTATCAAGTTTCGGATGTCACAATACTTTTGTTGAGTTGTTAGATTTAACTTTGTTGAACTGAAAATTACTTTTATTTAGTGTTTAAGAATATTAAATAGTTAAATTTAGTCATCAACGTTTTGTAACTCATTAAAGATGTTAAAAAGTTAATTACCTAAAGTTAGGTTCTTACCTAAAAACTAAACAGTGCCAGCCCTATCGAAAAACTCTATTGTCTCCATACGTAACCTGATTCACCCCAAAGCCAAGGTGAATCGGATGAAGATAGTTTTTTTCAGTTTTTGTATATTATTATAATTTTTAATGTGTATAATAACGCATCGTTTATAAAAATTTAAGCCTCCGGAACCATTTTAATCTCAATTTTATTGGTATTACCCTAAGAAAAACCATTGAATATTTGTGTTGGATTTGGAAGGGTCCCGTTTTCCCCCAACGGACGGGTTCTACGGTACCCAGAGTCGAGATAGAGGATACTAAATGAAATGGCAATTAATGCAATAACAACAGCAAAATTCAAAATGGCGTATGAAGGCCGTCCAAAGTTGATTTGAACTTATTTTTATGCAAAGAGCACTATTCTGAATGAATTTTATACACGGTAGTGAATTGCTTATAAAGTCACTGTAAATAATTTTATTGTAACAATGACTAAGGCCTGCTTTTTTAATGACCGATAAAATAATAAAGTAATTATTCACATTTCTGTAGTTGCAAGATGTTATTTCATGGCTTTTTAACATGGTTTTATATACTTCGTTTTGTGTAGTTAGGGATGTATGTGACGGAATTTTTGATTTTCATTTCCAAAGGGGTTAAGACTTCGATTAATTGAAAATTTGCACACGCAACAATAACCTATGACAATTCAATCAAATCCTCCCCCAATCACGCTTCGTGAGTTAAAAATTGCTCATAAAGAGGAATGGGAGGATATTTACCAAAATCGTATAAGAAACTTGGTGTACCTACAGCATGCCAAGCCGCGTAAACGCAGTAATGGAAGCACGAGGAAGTAATGCAAAGTATTAAAATTCAAGAAAATCTTATTTGTTGTACAAAAATGTCATGTTTTCTATTTTTGTTTTTTAAGTAGGTGAGATCAGCAGTTTTTTTTTTCTCTTTATGTAATTTTTAATAAATAAAATGTAATCTATACTCGTCTATAATATAGAAATCTACAGTGGTTTTTACGGATGTTCCGTTATAAACTGAACCGTGCATCCGATTTACTTGAAACTCGGTATCCATGTAGAAAATACATGTACTTAATGGATAGGCTAATATTTATATGACTGTTGGACTCCCTACGCCAGTTGCGGGGGCATTAATGACGAGAATTTTTGTGGGGGTGAGAAATAATAATGTTAATTTTAAAAACCCAGCGAAGCAGACGGGTACAGCTAGTGACTTATTATTACTACTATTTAAGGGGTATTACATTGTCTATTAAACATCGTTTATTTTATTAAGCCAGCATTTGTTAGTTTCCAAGATTTAAAGGTTTCTTTAGGTGATATGCATTCATTGGTCTCGAGTATAATACTATAATATCACTCTGATGATCAGCGTTAATAGAATTAAAAAAATTGAGGAATTCTTTGTTAGTTTGATTTGCTAATCGAGCGCGTTTTTTAAGTTTTTAAATTAATTTTTTTTTCATCGAACGCCTTTGATATATATATATAAATAATCATGGTTTTAGTTACTCTCGTGTTCTATTGTTTTCGTATGTTGTATGACTCTTGTCAGAGCGGTCGTGGTCGTCATCCAGTATCATTGCTGTGGTCGGATGTTATCACGCCTGACGAGAAATCGCCACTCCTCGCGGTTTGTGGTGAGCCTGGTACACTCATGCAAACAGCCGCCAACTGCCGACTTGATCTGGTCGGTCCATCGCATGGGCAACCTTCCATTGGGGGTGTTCTATTGTACCTAATCTTAATCTTACAGTAAAGAAAATTTATAAAAATCCTGTTTACCTTAACAGCACCCCACCCGGAAACGGTAACAAAGCTCTGAGCGTAAGGCTCCTTTGTCCCTTCATATATCTTTATTAGGCTCACGTGTGGTGTGAATTCTGCAACCATACATTTTCGTATTGTACCTAGCTTGTTTTTTTTTCTTCTGTGACCTCTTTATTTTTTTTTATTGCTTAGATCACCCATCTGGTGTTAAGTGGTTACCGAATCCCATAGATATCTACAACGTAAATGCGCCACCCACCTTGAGATATAAGTTCTAAGGTCACAAGTATAGTTACAACGGCTGCCCGGCCCTTCAAACCGAACGCATTGCTGCTTCACGGCAGAAATAGGCGGGGTGGTGGTGCCTACCCGCGCGGACTCACAAGAGGTCCTACCACCAGTAAAATTCTTTACTGTCAAACATACCTAAATTTGTAGATAGTTTGAGAAGAGCCACATCGGCATGCGGTACTGGTTCTTCTTCGAACTTCGGATGTCTGACGACTCCTTCCACGTCAACGAGCACCCCTCCTTCGTGGGGCAAAGCGCTACCGACGCGGAGTTTCACGTAATTCTTCAACGACTTCAACGCAGACACCTGGAGAACGCTGATGGAAATATATAGTACAGTTTCATTATTGCCATTAAGGAAAAAGAAAATGTGCGGCCATGTTTTCTTTCGATACGAAACCACGAAAAATATATTGTGTGTTAGTAAATTTTTTTGTGTCTTCCAGTGGGTCCGAAAACGGTTTTCGATTCACAAAACAGTCCAGATTATTACAACTCACTCAAAAACGTTTGAAATTTTCGAATTTAAGACGTATGTATAGGACGTCTTTCAGGTCCGCTAATATATACCTACTTAAGTACATTATATGAAGGAACAACGTCGAAAACTTAAATAAAGTTTATTATAGATTAATTTATATTCATACATTTACAAGCCCTTTTATATATTTATTACCCGAACGCCCCTTCATCCAAAAAAATCTCAAATAACTTTCAATCAATCCTTAATTTTAATGAGATTTGGATTCTTAATTTGAAACAACTTGATAACCATACATACTATACATGATATACCTACTGGCGATCATTGTATAAAATGTTTGTAGATATAATTTGACTACATGGAAAGCCTCATTTTAATTGTTTTTTGTTTTAGATACAAACTAATAGCTCAATTATAAAATTATCCTAAAGAACTCACTAATTCAAACAATGAGCCGCCGTGACCACCCAGTTCACGTCGACAATGGCCCCAGCACACCAAAGCCTTCCGTTTATTATAACCGCCGCCATGTAGGGATAGTTTAGGGTGTCTGTGATATTCTGCCTTTTAAACTTTAAGTGGGACTCGTCGTACTGATTGGGGTGATCGTTGCGAATTCTAAGGGCTTGCTTGTGGCTTTTGTGAGAACGCCGGCCATCCATTTCGGGGTTTATCGCAATGTCGAATTTTACTGTAGAAGAAAGTTAACCTTTAAGGAATTCTCAGGAAAATTAATGACGTATTTTTTGCCTACGTATCTTCCATTAGCTTCGAGGGGCTATTCTGGTAGCTGGAAGGCGAACTCACGAGGCTTAGTCTGAGATAGTATGTCTAACATCTGCCGTGGCAAAAGCAATGTTTCTTTTTGTTTTCTACCTATGCTGATAGACTTGAGAGGCTATTGCTTCTCCTTGACGTGTAGGTGAGCTCACGGAGCTCCGGGAGTGTTACTTACACTGGCCCTAGCAAGAGCAGTGCTTCGCAGAATCTACCACCGGATCGGAAACGCGATCCACTTAGAAGATCCGGCGAGAAACTCAGTGGGCTGTGTCTATGGGTTAATTCATTTACTCGTCGAGCCTTTCGTCGCAAGCGACGGGTTCGGCGAGGACGGTGACCGGTGCTTGTGGTACCTAAAAGCACCGCAGTGCTTTGCTGAATCTACCGCCATATCGGAATCGGGACCCACTGAGAAGATCCGGCGATAAATTCAGTGGGCTGCATCTGTGGGTTAAATTGCACGACGAACTCTTCTCTTCTTTGTTGCATTTGATGGGTTCGAAGAGTACGGTAACCGGAGTAAGCTCATTACGGTAGGCAGGTAGGTCGGTAGACATTTCAAGCATTTGAAGCCATATTAATCTCGATAATAGGTTGAGGTAAGTCTTTTAATTGTACGTGTTTAAAGAAATAAGTGTAATTGTAACAGTTTTAATAAATAAAACATTTTTTTTGTTGCATATATCTTTACAATCACGAAGAGATAAACTGGACTTGATTTAGATTTTCCAGGATTAATTAACTACATTTGTTGAACAATACTTTGGCTTCAAAATCATCTTAAGAGACATACGGACTTGATTGAAATACTTACGCATAGAATCTTCGGCTAAAGCTTTGATAATGAATAAGATGACCACATTCAAAACGAATATAAAATTCATTTTTCTGTTTTAACTTTAATAAAAAATACGTAATTGTTGTTCTAAATAAAATAAAAGAAATACGAAAAAAATAAATTTATTTCTTATCGATTTCATGATTTAGGTTCATTTTTATTGTAACACAAAACAATAAAAAAGTATAAGTACTATATGATGTTTACACAAAATGAAAGGTTTTTTTCCTTTATAATAAATAAGATTAGGTACATAAGTGTTTAAAAATCATCTCTTTTGACGAATTCTCTTTTAAATTTAAAAATTAATCCAACCACGAAATGTGGGTCTGAATTCACTTTGAGAAAAAAATAATAAAAATAGTCAAACACAAATCGTTTCTTATTAACGGTAAAATGATAAAGAAACTTTTAAGGGCAATAAGGTTACATTTTACATTTTTTCACAATTCCAAATTAAACATTGATGAGGAATGTTTCTATATGACTGTCGGTCTTATTGACTGTAATAGACTCATTAAAATTAACACTCTGATGCTGTGTTATGGTTTTAGGTACACTTGTTATCATCACCACCACAAAGAAAATACCGCCTTTTCTTTTAGATACTCTGTGCGAAATTATAACCCTACCAAAAATTATAATCCTACCAAAAATGTATTGAAAGGAATTAGAACTAATATATAGTCCAGAAGGGCGCTATGTTCACTATACATGAATGGTTTTGTGCCTTTAATATATAGTCGTGGTGATGAAAAGCGTCGATGAAGGTGAACTTTTGAGATAGTATGATTTTTACTAGTGTCGCGCGAGCGAGACGGCATGCTTTTTATTAGAACCCAACGTTAATAAATGAAAAAAAGGGCCTTTATTTGTTTGCCAATAGATTAAAGATACTAGCGGAAAATATAATGGAAACAACAACAAAAAACAATTGCAAAACAAAATGTCATGGATATTTGTGACTATTATGTTAGGTAATAAATTTGGAATTTGTTTATTATTTGTTAATAAAAAATTGCAAATCGAAGGCGCAAATGACAGAATTTTATTTAAAAAAAAAAAGTGAAGTTAAATCTAATCGGACAGAAATATTTTTGTATTTGACATTTTTTATTTATTATAAATTCTCAGGATGAAATGGCTAAATATCTAACTAATCTCTTTTCCGTACTTTTTGACAGTATATTTCAGCATCACTCAATGATTGATTATAAATTATTCTTACGCGCAAACTAAACAATCAGAATTTAGATGAAAACATTTTTAAAGTCGTTAGTTAGTCGCGTCATTTATAATCAAAGATCACGATTCATTGAATAGTTTTTACATATCGACGCTTGAAAGGCAAACGTGACTAGGCGACAATAGCTGCTTTGCACATAAATGATAGGCAATAACCATATTCGATGCGCAAAAAATATATATTTCTAGGTATATTAAAATCATTTCAATCCTACAGCTAGATTCGTTAAAATATAATTTTGTTTTCAGGTATTTCAACTTTAAATTAGTCTACTGTAAAGTTCACGCATTGTCGCTTAGTCACGTTTGCCTTTCAAGCATCGATATTAATAAAGTATAATTTGACTATACCTACCAAAATAAAATTATCTATCTTAGATCAAAATTTTAAAATCAAAGAGCAATTTTTTTTTTAGAGAAGTAAAAAAATCAACTGTCATTAAGACGTGACAATCACGTGTTTAATTAATTGGAACACATAATACAAAAAAAAAACGTCTCAAGCGCTTTAGTTTCGATTTATGAACCTGATCACACGAATTTGGTATCGTTACAATAACAAATGAGAGCTTTTGTATCTGAATGCATTACACTCAAATTGTATTTATATGGATTCATAAATAGCATTTAATAAAAGCGGACAATTTCTGATGTACCCCAATTTTCGAGACACTAAGTACAGTTGCGTGCATTACTGCACATTAGATTCCATAATGTTGGCATAACGGCATCGACTGGATATCGAACCCGGATAAAATAGTCTGCGTTACTACTACCCACTGAAGCAACGAGGCGATCATAGCTTGCTCAGTACGCAATGTAACGCAATCTCAGCTCAGTTGAACCAATCCGTCAACTACCTTCATTATCGATTGCGGGTTAGCGAAATACGCTATTTTTAAACGGTAAGTACGTATCGATGCTTAGCTTAGTATATTATCTTCCGGTATTGCATGTTACAATGTTATTGTTACAGCTTCTAGAATGAGTTCCCTTAAATTTGTACTACTGTTTTACTGCAGCCAATATTGACTTGTACGACTATTGAACTTTTGTAGCTGTCATACACAGTCAACTACGTTGTAGTCATGGGAGTCCATAGACAACAGAGCGAGAACGGTCGAAGCCTTTACGGTAGGTGACAAGATGGCGGCACCCACTCGCCCGGTCTCGATACTTTTAACAACCAGTGGAAATGTGACTTTTTGGCGGGAACGCGAAAAGCGAAGTTGTGTGATTTGTTTTATTTTGTCTATTTAGTGTTTCTTCAGGTTTAAATGTGTAATAGCCGTAGTTTATTAACTGTTTAATGTCTGTGATAGTGTACAAATGTGGGAAAATGAAACAAAGTCGATGGACGTAGCTTCTCGGGATCCTTCGAAAAAGTCCATTGAAAAAGTCTCACTAAATAACCACCATTTTACTGATATTATTTTTCATCCCATATCACCTCATCTCATTTAATTTCATCCCAGTTGATTAATTTGGGTTTCCTTCGTTTTTTATTATTCAAAACTTTAATAATTAAAACGGCCAATTATAAAAATCTTACTACTTGATGCTGGCTAATGCACAAACCGCGCCGGAGCCAAAAAATAAAGAAGAAGAAGAACCAGTGGAAATGTTTACCGCAAACCAAATAATATCAGGACGTTACTGCGGAACATGGATGTTCCAACACACAAACATACGTACATTCATATATCACATGCTAATAATTTGATGTTTTAAGTAATTTTCTACAATCAAAGATTAGAAAACAACGAGATTTTTTTGTCTAGTTTATGACGTAATTTTTTTTAAAATATGGCGGCCATTTTGTTATTATTGTTTATTTAATATTTTTGCAAGTTCACTTGTATTTGTTTTATATGAATTTTGAGTACAGTAAATTGATTAGTACGTACTTACTGTAACTTGATTTTGAAAGATTTTAATTTCCATCAAATATTAAAGCTTAACAGTGGAAACCGTTAAAAAAGTAAGTTTAAGCTACTTTTACCATAGACTAATAAATTATATTTTCATATGGCAAGGGAGCTATAGTAATCTGTGAAATTTACAGATTAGCCATATTCGATTTGGTGTTAGCTCTCATTTCTTTTAAAGTGCCTTTCTAGACAGTCAAACTACCAATTAAAATATTATTAATAAAATATTGTAGGAAGATTACTATAAAAACATTACGGTGAAGATTATGATTTATTAATTCATTATCACGATTACATTTCAGATGAGTTTTGTTTACCAATCTTTCTGTACAAATTTTCAGAAGTTAACCTGAATTATTAATTCTTAAAAAAGATTGCATCTTTAGTTTGTATGCGAATAAAATTTCAAGGTCTCAATTAAGTACAACATACAACAAAATGATTCTATCGCGTAAAGGACGGATGATAGCTTTCTCTCTTTCTTTCTCGCTTTAAAGAAGTTTCACTTCTGTAACGTTTCCTTTGAAGTTTGCGCTTGTTTATGAACACTAACTTTATGATTGTAGAAAACCACGAAAATTCAAATGCAATATCACAATTCTATGAGCAATTCACAGCCTGCTAGTCTCATCGTTTTCAAGGTCTTTCCTCTTCTCTTTCTGCCTTCCGTCTTCTAGGAGAGCGTAAATCTCATCCACCGATCTGTTCTTGGTCTCCGGTACCCACATGATGGTGTAGAAGGCACCAAAAAAGCAGACACTGGAGAAGATGATGAAAACCCAGTGGATCCCTAGCAGTTTGAGTAGAGGATCGTAGGCCTTCGTTTGAACGAAGTCGCTCAGAGCGTCTACGGAGCTCACAAAGGACGTTACCATACCGCGGTGCTGGAATTAAAAAGGCAATGTATGAAAAACTCACATTTCTTTTAAAAAACTTTCTAGATCTGTCGTACGTTGTCATACTGTGACAAAAATCTTCAAATAATAAAATGGTACAGGTATCGAAGGTTAAGGCGTTAGGCAGTATGTTCGTCTCCCCTTTGTCATAAAAAAACCAAGCTGAGCGTATGATTCACTTTTAAGTTAATTGATATATCTTTATTATGATAAAAAACTGCCACAGCAAGATGGGTGTTGCTCACACGAAAGGACTTTATGCCCAACTCCAATACTGAATACATAGTGTAGGAGTTTTACAAATGGGGAGTGTAAATACGTAAAGCTGAATTATATAGTCTCCACATTGAGACATGAGGTCCATGAACCACTTTTGGGAGCTCTCGGGTGCTTTAGGTTAGAAATGAAAGTGGTATCTTAACGATCCGACCTACCACCAGTAAATCTAATTAAATCTGGAATGAAACCGTGTTAAAGACAAGTTATTTTTGAAAATCTATATGTATCCTTAACATCTTGCTTTTGTACGAATAATTCCGGAGAGCTAAACTCGACGTTGGTGATAATGGAATTTCAAAAAATCGATTACCATATTGAAATAAAAAATATACCAAGACTACATGAGAAATATATGAATTTTACCTGAAATGAGAACAGCTCTGACGTTATGACGTATGGAACCGGTTGGTATCCTGCAGCATCAGCGAAGATGCACAGGCACATGGCCGCTACGGGCAACCAGCCCGGCAGCCATATCGACAGCGAAGTGATGTAGAACCAGAGTCCCAGAGCCAGCATTGACATCCCTGTAGCTAATGCTGTCGATGCTAGTAGCCACTGGAAATTAAAATATTTGTTAAAATGCATTAGCCGAATCGATACATATGTATTTACATATAACAACTTCGCTATTCTTGGCTGTGGGCTTCCGTTACAGAATATCACGAGACATCGATCTTGTCTCAAGATGGATGCGGTATTCAAATGGTGATCTTTACGACCTTCGACAACAAGTAATTTTCTATGCATTTTTTTTCACGGAGAGTGCTCTGAAGAATGATTCGAGACGATTTGGTCATCTTATGAGATCTATGGCTGACTATCCATTTTTATTTTACTAGCATTTCTACGTTCATCTACGGACACGTCCCTTTAAGTTCTTCTTTGTGCCTAACTTGGATTATTTGATACTGCGATTGAAAGCGGATCTTGGTAGCTCAGAGTGCCACGAAGAATAAAAGGTTAGAAGAAAACTTTACGATTTTATTTTAGCACGCTTATATATATTATATTGACCTGTATCTATCTGTCTATATGTTACGGAATATTTCAATTTTATTTTCACCAGAATAAAAATATTCGATAGACTTGAAAATGTTCACACGTATTAGGGACATTAATATTATATAGATGCAATCATACTATTACTGTGATCTAATTTTTTGAACTGCGGTAAATAATATGGGCTACCTATTATTAAACACTGCTGCACACTAGTCGTTGCGCGGTATAAAGCGTAGTTCACGTGAACAAAGCTCCCGAGAGAAAGCTAGTATACAATAATATTAACATATTAACTGACCTTTCGGCCAGTCTGCTCGACGATACAACTAGCAACAATCGAGCCCAGCAGCTGTATGGCTCCGACCAGTATCGTCTGCTTGTTGGGGCTGAGCTTCAAGCTGATCGACTCTGAAGCCTGCTCGAAGATGGACCCCGCATACATGAGGACCACAAGATATCCGCAGGTCTCTTGTGAAAGCATTACGTTGAGGGCAATCCGAAAAGCTTTGAACGTTGTTCTGTCTTGCACTGGAAAGAATGGATTTTTTAAAGCATTATTATTTTGCTCTAATTGGGTAACACAATGTTTATGTTACCAGAGTTTATAGACGATAGCGTGAATGTCGCCCGCAGCTTCAGACACAAGATCCAAGTTTCAATTGTATTAAAAGCAGTCTCTGTATTCAAGCCGGAATGCTTGATGGCTTTATGGCATAAGTAGGCAGGCTGTTTGGCACCCATTCAGACTCTCATTAATCCAACAGTAAGTACACGAAATATTATATTTTACAAGTAAATTGTTTTTTACTATGTTGTTCCTTCATCGTAAATGTCATTCGCCGATGATTCGCCTACGAATTGTTACCTGAGCCTATGGGAACTGAACACTGGCATAGTACCCTCGTGTCTAGTACGGGTGTACTCGGCCGTGGGGTTGTGTGACCATCCAAAGTATAAATATTATGCATATTAAAATAAATCGACATTAATGTTATGTCAATGTTTTTCCTTGCATGACTGTATCTAGAAGATCATTTATAAATTTGCCAGAACAACGGCGATTTTAAATACTTAACTTGTCAAAGGGTCTTGTTTATGAGTTTTTAACCGATAACACAAGAAGCGAGATTCTATGTACAACTATATATTTTTTTAATGTTTGTAAGCAGATCTTTCAAATTTATTTTCAGCTTAGTGGACTTTCTTGAATTACCATATGGTAAGCAAATATGTTAACGTTAGGATCAGATGAATTAGAAACCGCTACAGAACTAGTTTAAATCTAACCGTAGCATTCGTTGCATGAACAGCTATGTTTAAACAGGGAAACATATAATTTGGATCGCGTGTGACGACGAATGAAATAGAGCCCCTGCTCCAAGAAATGTGACTTCGGAGAATTTAAACGCGAATCGTGGTGTTAAGCTAATAGTTATACATAGTACATATAGTATGTTTTTTTTTATTGCTTATTATGGATGGACGAGCTCACAGCCCACCCGGTCTTAGGTGGTTACTGGAGCCCATAGACATCTACAACGTAAATGCGCCACCCACCTTGAGATATAAGTTCTAAGGTCTCAGTATAGTTACAACGGCTGCCCCACCCTTCAAACTGAAACGTATTACTGCTTCACGGCAGAAACAGGCAGCGTGGTGGTACCTACCCGTGCGGACTCACAAGAGGTCCTACCATCAGTAAAAGTATGTATGTCTTTTTTGCATATACAAACAGACGAGCTCATCACTATCTGGTGTAAAAGGACAAATGTAGATTATATACATCGTGAAGTCGTCAAGGGGGGCTAGCTCATAGACAAAGCCCACTGAGTTTCTCGCCGGATCTTCTCAGTGGGCCGCGTTTCCGTACCGGTGGCAGATTCTGCGAAGCACTGCTCTTGCTAGGGCCAGTGTTAGCAACGTATCCAGGTTAGAGGCCCGTGAGCTCATCTACTCGTTCAAGGAATCGTTCGTGAATCTAGTATAACCCCTCGAAGTCACTAGGTCGCAGAAATAGTCGCAACGGATTCAACCTCAGAGAATTTACTAATACTAGTTTGTATAGCTGAATCTACCACCGGATTGGAATTGTGTCACACGGAGAAGATCCGGTGAGAAACTCAGTAGGTTTTTAAAAACCGGTCATCGATCGTAAATATCTTTGTCAGCAGAGATTTTTAAAGTCGTGTTCGTGTTTAGTGATGTCACGATCCGTGTCCTATCTCGTATGTGTTAGTTTCCAAAACAAACGATAATATATCGGAGCTTAATGTGGGACTTGTAACTGTTATTATGATTTAGTTAATTACTTACCTATACTTTTCCAAGTGGCCCTCCTGACACTTCTAGAGTATTCCTCCTCGATCTCCATCAGCTGCACTTCTTCCTCTAAAGTCTTGTCATCAGGACTAGTGTTGCGAAGCCAGGCTAATGCCTTGCGTGCTTCCTGGGGTACAGCATCAGACATGATTATATTTGTGTTTATCCCGAGGTTTGACATTTGATTATGATTCTATAGCTTTAGTTATTAGAGTAGCTCACAGCCTAACTGTTGTTAAGCGATGGAGTCCAAATCAACAGTCCCATTATATGGGACTGTTCCCATATAATGTATCCCCGTATCTCCATCCGCGCAGCGGGTGGGGTATGTGGGAGTTGAACCTCACTAAAAACTCCTGCCGCTTACAGCCGGCGCCCTACCCCGGACCGGGCCGGACCCCAGTCGGAGTTATTGAGACGGCGGGACAGGGTTTACGCAGAGCATATTACATCCATCCCGATATAATGTGCGATAAGGCCAAGAAGCAAAATAATATAATAATAAAAGGTTAACCATTTCGAATTTCTACGGCTTTTAGTAATTAAATAATAAAATACTATGACTTATATAACCGCAATATACTTCGTTTGAATCATCGGTGATTTTACCTGTACTTTCCCCTGCTTAACTAGAAAAACTGGAGTCTCCGGCATCGTCATGAATGCCAGTAAATGAACGACGGGTATCGCAGTGCAGATCCACATGACGGACGCGAAGCTCAGCATGTCTCCCGCCATGTAGACCAAGAGGTAGCCCAGGTTCTGGGACAGGATGAAGAGAGAACCAAGGGCGCCTCGGACGTTGTCTGACGCTATCTAAAAGGATAAATGATAGCATTGCAACATAAACCGAATCTAAGTATAGACTTATACAATAGAATTACAACATAAACCGAATCTAAGTATAGACTTATACAATAGAATTACAACATAAACCGAATCTAAGTATAGACTTATCTAAGTTCACGGTCGAACCAATGTTTTAAAATCTAGTTCCGACTCGTTCACGGTCCAACTGATATTAAATGGGTAATGGAACTTATAAAGTAAAGGAAGTTATTTTTTGCTGTGTCATATTATATAACGGTACTCTCATCTGTGAAGCCGCAATGGATAACGTTCGCGGCAGAAATAGGCGAGATGGAGGTATTTGGTATTAATGGTTAAAAATAAGATTTACGAACAGTTTAATAGGACTTAACTTTCTAAGAGAGCATTTCGAAATACCGATGTGGTCATATAAGTCCAAATACGAATGTTACATCAATCACACAGTTTGATCGAGGTGCGTGCTAATGTAACCAAATTCATAGTCACGACCATGTAGTTTCGTCGTTGTGGTTCGCGTATAATTAATCAATCGATGTTATATGCTTTTAACACATTGACTGCCGTGTAGGTCACCGGTGACCTACGCGGCGCACTGAAGTAATTATGTCGATTTCTGTTACTAAGCGCGTCTGGATTGCCTAGCTTTGCCTTATTTTGTTTGTTTGGTTGGTGACCCACGTGGTAGTTAACGTGTTAGGTTCGATAACTGCACGAAGGATTATCGAAAAGAATGTGTTCTTGGTATGCTTTTACTAACTTGACTTTTATCGATCTATGTATCATTTCAACATAATCTTCAGCAACTTCAAAACTTCCAATTAACTTGAAGATTTGCACGTGTCAAAAACCGGGCAAAAAAGAACACAAGGGCTTTATTAATTTAGCCTAATTGTTTCGTTGTGGTAATCGAGCGTGGACTGTATTTATTGAAGTGAAACTTCTAATGCGACTTCCAACAAGGATGCGTTAAACGTTTAACGCTATCATGGAATACAAAGAGACAGAGCGAGAGTGAATGCGTGGCGCTCGAACTCATGCGCGTAGTATACCTGTTACAGGCCAGCGCGAGCGTTAGCAACGAGTAGCATCCAATATTCTAATGGAAAAAAAATATGTTTGTCTATCTATAATTTAAAATATATATAATATAAATGTTGAAGATGTCGCATTTCTTATACACAGCATTCCCTATTACAAGAGCAATCTAATTTAAGGATGAAAAATGAAAAAAAACCTCAATACTACATACACATCGAAAAAGAAGTTTAACTTCATTCACGTGCACCAAGTTGCACTCGCACCGTTTTATTTGAGATATTTATTGAATCCTTATATTACAATTTAACGACTTCATATAAGAGAATATTATAAAATTCTAGCGTTTCTATTGACGTCTGGATTTCAAAGTGGCTTGGTGTCATGGCGGATTTCGCTCGCTGACATTTTGACGTTCAGAAACTGAACATTAATCTTGTAATATTACGTACATAAATTATACGTGTTTTTTTAGTTGGCACGTACATCAAACAACAATAGAATCGCACCTCGAATGTATTCTCATAGATTTTGACGTGACACGTCTTATAATTCGATGGAGCCGGCTGCACGCACGAAAAAACATGACTCATGCGGCGTTACCTCGCTCTGAGGCGTACATGTTTTCGTCAAGTATGAAGTTCAGTGAAAAGTGAATGTGGTGTCAATTGTTTATAGCAACGATAATTACGATAATTAAAAAATGAAACCATTCCATCAGTATTGTTATGACGTTGTCACGTTTAACTATCGTCAGTAAACCGACTTTACAGACAACCGATTTTTGAGGGGTCTTAGATAATTTGAAGGCAGTGTACCTCTTTCAGGTACAGCGGGGTGACGACGTAACATCCAGCGCAGGCTAACCCTGCAACTGCTCTGGAGGCTATCAACGCCCAAGGCCTCAGTGAGAACAATGTGATACTCCAGCTCATCTGAAAAGATAATCGCAAATCATGTTCTATTAGGATAGGATCTGAAAAGGATGATTTTTATTTTGTTTTATTGCTTAGATGGGTGGACGAGCTCACGGCCCACCTGGTGTTAAGTGGTTACTGGAGCCCACAGACATCTATAACGTAATTGCGCCACCCACCTTGAGATATAAGTTCTAAAGCCTCAAGTATAGTTACAACGGCTGCCCCACCCTTCAAACTGAAACGCATTACTGCTTTTACGGCAGAAATAGGCGGGGTGGTGGTACCTACCCGCGCGGACTCACAACAGGTCCTAACACCAGTGAAATAGTAAATAAAGTAATGTATGTGTAATAGTTTTTTGTATTACACAAACATTGTTCTTGAGGCCTATTGTTAGTCTGTACAGTACGGTACCGCATTCATATTTTTGATTGTCTCGTAGTGCGGTCTGGTATCGAACCTAAGGCTTGGTGCTTATAAAATAAATTTGAGAGTTGAAGAGCGTAAGATGGGCGGTATTCACGCTGTGATATTTTGACCTCCGGTGTTCACTTAATATCAAATGGGAAAACAGCTCGTCTGGCCATCTAAAGCGTAAAATTATATTACACATTTATATTACATTTAGATGATTTGAGAATAAAAAAAAATATAAAGCTACTAAGTGGAATGTGAGATTTAAGAGTTTTGAAGCCTTTTATTTATCTATTCCGTGGCCTAGCCCATTTCAGCCTCGAATCAGTAATGCGTTTCGGTTTGCAAGGTGGGACAGTTGTTTACAAAAAAGAACTGAGTCTTAGAGCTCACGTCTTAAGGTGGGTTTTACGTTGTTTATGTTTATGGTGGCCGGTAAGCACTCAACACTCGGTGGGCCGTGGGCTCGTCTACCAATCTAGGCAACAGCAGAATAAAACGCCAAATATTTCTATGGTTATACATTTTCGTTAGTATTGAAATATTTATTCTGATTTTAGTGTTCTGTCGCTGGCGTCACATTCCCTCTTTTTTAACTTCTACTTTTATGAAATAGTAGATTTTATTATAATTAAATAGACTGTTTTATAAAAAGTAATAACATCCAGTCACGCTTCTCTGTCACAATCGCTGAGTATATGAAACACTGTTGGAACTACGCCACGTGACATGTCATACTTTGATATATTACGACATAGGTAAACGTTTCCCAAATTGGCAACAGCTTTAACGTGCAGGGGGCCAAACGTCATACGAGGTTTCGGCGCCTAGGGGACAAGCGGGGTATGTGGGAACTTGGCGGTGTGCACATGTTGAGAGCAGGCCGAGGGCCCAAGTGTTTTTTCTTTTTTTCTTTTTTTCCTACCTAAGCTGGTAGCCTTGAGAGGCTATTCCAGCGTAACCTTAACTAGTAGGTGAGCTCACGGGGCTCAAGCCTGACGACGTTGCTAACACGAACCCTAGCAAGAGCCGTGCTTCGCAGAATCTACCACCGGATCGGAAACGCGACCCACTGAGAAGATCCGGCGAGAAACTCAGTGGGCTGTGTCTGAGGGTGGCCCAAGTGTGGTTTTAGGGTCCTAACTACCAAACGACTCCCTTGCATTCTCTTACCCGATGTCCAACTGTGCCAAGTTCTTTAATGGTCATGGTGGATGTAGAAACCTAAAGAGAACTGTTTAGATCTCCGAAAACGTGTATTTTATTATTTAAACCATGAATGTACTGACACACTGTCAAACATAATATAACAACGGACAATGTTTTTTCAATCAAGCAAGTAAAACTTACAAACTGAGCACTTAAAATATACATCTATACTAATATATAAATCTACAGTGGTTTTTACGGATGTTCCGTTATAACTACTGAACCATGCATCCGATTGACTTGAAACTTGGTATCCATGTAGAAAATACATGTACTTATTGGATTGGTTAGTATTTATATGAATGTTGGATTCCCTAATAATAATGTTAATTTGAAATGCCCAGCGAAGCGGGCGAGTACGACTAGTTTACTTATATATACAGTACTTACAACAAGCATTAATGACGTAAGCAGCGTTGTAATCTTCCTTCCCCATCGGTCAGCCAAATCCCCAACGAAGACGCCGCAGAATATAGGGGGGAAAAACGTTATAGATGCCATCCAGGAGATTGTCTCGTCTGTTATCACCTCTGGAGCTGGCCCATTCGGAGACTGGAGGATCGGGGTCATAGGTGACTGCCAGCCCATCAGCATGCCAAAGTTCAATACCGGGATTGTGACTGAAAAAATTACCTTAGTTAAGTTTATAATTCTGTTATTATATTACAATTTACAACGTTATATCAAGAGAGATAAGGGTCATTTTGAGCGGTTACCACAGCAAACTGCTGCTTTAATTTTGACTAAGTCTTCTCTAGATATAGAGAATATGTATGGGCGGCATTTATCTTGTAGATGTCTATGGGCTCCGGTAACTACTTAACACCAGGCGGGCCGTGAGATAGTACACCCACCTAATCAATAAAAAAAAAGCCGGTCATCGTACTCGTCGAACCTGTCGCTTGCGACGAAGGGCTCGACGAGCGAATTAACCCATAGACACAGCCCACTGAGTTTCTCGCCGGATCTTCTCAATGGGTCGCGTTTCCGATCCGGTGGTAGATTCTGCGAAGCACTGTTCTTGCTAGAGTCAGTGTTAGCAACTCTCCGGTTTGAGCCCCGTGAGCTCACCTACAAACGTTAGGGTGAAGCTGAAATAGCCTCTCAAGGCTATCAGCATGGGTAAGAAAAAAATAATATTAATAGCTTTTGTATTGAATGAAATTTAGTTAATTTTGTGTTTGCGTATCGTATTGCGGAAAAAATCAAGCCTCAGAACCTTCTCAGTTGTGTAACTACATTTAGAAGTATTATAGTCATGAAGGTATACATCGATAAGAAAAAAAGGTGTCTTTCAACGAAGTGTCTTTGTTGTGTCATCTTGTGTCACATCTTCGATGATATGTTGAAATAATGTTGACAAGGACAATTCTCAATTCATCACCGATCATCAACTCTACAATTTCAGTACCTGTCGATACGCAAAAGTGTAGTTACAAAAAAGTGGCGTCAGCATAGATATAGATAATCATTAGCTTTGTTTCGATCAAACTAAAATTTAAAACTAGAACGGTTCCGTATTGTAAAAGGATGGGCATATCCTCATGTCAAGAGTAGTGTCACTCGACATCGGAACAAGATGGGAATTCCTTTTTTGTACCGATACTAACTTTTTAATTGACCCTTTCATAATTGTAATCCTCTTTCGTTGGAGCTCGTTTTTTATCACTTTATTTTTAAAAGAGTCAACTTTTTTATTGCCCTTTTCGGTAGACGAGCATACGACCCACCTGATGGTGAGTGGTTACCTCGCCCATCGATTTCAGCAATGCCACGAGCAGAGCCAAACTGCTGCCTACCAATAAACATTTCAGGCTTTTACCTGTAATGTAGAGACGGAATGAATCGTGCGCTAATAACCCATGACGTAAATCTTATTGTGAATCAATACTGGCGAACCACAAGGCGTTTGCGACAATTCCGAGAAAACTTGCATATATACGGAAAACAAGCATTTGCACGTCAGTCTAATGAGCAACGGGACCCGCCCGTTAGAAGATCTTACCATTGCCTCAATCGATAAATAAAAGACCAAAGCTTTTGTATAAAACAAACTTGAAACATGCAAAAGGAATCCGCCCGATGGGGGACACATCAAAGGGAAAACAAAATTGTTATTTTTATGTAATTCCGAGCATTTTCATATTTATCTACCTTTTAAACCTTCTCTGGACTTTCACAAATAATTCAAGACCAAAATTAGCCATATCGGTCCAGCCGTTCTGGGGTTTTAGCGAAACTAACGAACAGCAATTCATTTTTATATATACCTAGTCAGGTCATAAATTCTGTCACATGTTTAATGTAAAATAATTGAAACAAGTTTATTCATTATGTAACCATTCATATACCAAAATGAACTTAACAAAACATAGATTCTTATGACACTAAAGTTTATTCAAAATGACCTCCGTGATTTTGAATACAGGCCTTCAATCTGCGCGGCCAGTCGTCTATCGCAGCACGAACGAGGTCCATGTCAATATCGGCGGCTGCCTTAATCAAGGATGTCTTGAGTGACTCCAAATTGGGATGAGGCTTTGAGCACGCCTTTTCCTCCAAGTGTTGCCATATCTTGTAATCTAACGGATTCAAATCTGGACTGGAGGAGGGCCAGTCTTCGTGCCGGATGAAGTCGATTTCACGCGCCGCCAGCCAGTCTTGTGTGCTCTTCGCTCTATGAGCTGGCGCCGAATCTTGTTGGAATACCCAGTGCCTGTTATTGAACATGGTATGAGAAACAGGTTCCACAAGGTTCGTCAGGACTGTATTTTGATACACAACTGCATTCGTTTTTACACCTTTCTCACAAAAATGTACCTCTGTTAAGCCCCAATAAGAAACTCCCAACCATACCATGAGCGAGGATGGAAAATGACCTCGTTGGACACGCGGAATACGGTTGCTCGCTTCTTCACTACTGTGTGCGTACACCTTATCATTTTGTTTGTTGTAGCTCTCTTCTACGGTAAAAATTTTTTCATCCGAAAAAAGAATTTCCCGATATTTTTTTCCCGCGTACCGCTTCAACAAAGCGCGGCATCTCTTCAGTCTCAGGTCCATTAGACGAGCATTCAAACGATGTCCTGTTTTTCTTCGATATGCCCGAAGCCCTAAGTCTTCATTTAACACCCTTTTCACCGTGGTTCTGCTTAACCCCATCTGAAGGGCCAACAGTTTCTGCTTACGTTTGGGATTTCTTTGAATTCGCGCCTTCACAGCTTTTATCACTGCTGGAGTCCTAACAGACCGAGGGCGACCACTTCTTGACCTGTCATCTACACTAGAGTCTTCATTGTATCGTTTGATGGTACGATAAACGAATCTTTTGGTTATATTCAAATTTTTCAGTATGTTAAAAATTTGAATTGGCGCGTAACCGCAACGATGCAACGCAATAACTGCAACACGGTCTTCTTTAAGCGTCCACTCCATATTTAAAAATGAGTAAAATTCTAAATGTATACTATTTTTATTTTCATGAACAATTCGAAATTCGAATTCAATAAACTTTTTTGTGGCCAGCATTCTAAAAGAAAAGTTTTTACTGTGTGACAATACTTATGACCTGACTAGGTATAGATAGACAAAGACAATGCTTACACAGGAATCGTATTATGAGTCGAGTACCAAAATCATCCATCTCGTCAGCACTAAGCTGTTTTTGATAAAAATGCAGCCAGTATTACAGATCCGCAGATGCATCGAGAAACTCTTAGCTTGAGGCTTTTGCATATTAATTTTTTGTGTTGGTAAATCATTACTGTTTCGGCATCTGGAGAAGTGCATTTACGGCATAATGTAAACTGTGTTGTCTATCTATGCCGCATTTTTTTTTTGCTTATGTGGGAGGACGAGCTCACAGCCCACCTGGTGTTAAGTGGTTACTGGAACCCATAGACATCTACAAGTGTAACGTAAATGCGCCACCCACCTTGAGATATAAGTTCTAAGGTCTCAAGTATAGTTACAACGGCTGCCCCACCCTTCAAACCGAAACGCATTACTGCTTCACGGCAGAAATAGGCAGGGTGGTGGTACCTACCCGCGTGGACTCACAAGAGGTCCTACCACCAGTAAAAATGAGCACGAGGTACATGTCTAAAAACAGCTCCGAAACCCTCCTCAATTCGATATTGCGAAACTCAAAATAATATACCTATTGATTTTAAAACGATGAGACCGTATAATCCTAACAATACGGGCTAAATCGCACGCCACAGGTCACAGTTAACTTGGCTCCGACTATTGCATACCAACTTTCACTTTTATATACGTCATCTACATACGTACATAGAGCAAATCGTAGATAGATCACTAGTGTGTGATTTTTTTTTATATTTCTGCAGATGGGCAGATCGGTTCAACACTCACCGGTGTAATGCCTATAGATTTTATAACGTAAATGTCACTGACCCTCCGATATGAGATCGTTTATAAAAAATGTGTCCGTGAAATCGTAACGTCCGAAAATCGGATGTAAAATAATTCGGAGCAAGAACAAGTTTTGTATTTTTCAAATACATAGTTTTAAAATTATTGTTTTGTCAAAAGATAATTTCTTAGTACAAACGTATTAACCGGCCCTGTATTTTTTTATATACATATATCTGTTTGTGTCCGATAAAATATGTAAAATTCACACGTATTAAAAATATTGGACGCGTATTAGAAATTATTTTAATCTATTAAACTATATTCTCACTATTTATTTGTCTGATTGTGATACTCGTGTTCAGAATCACCTACACTATGATCGCGTTCCGATATAACTTCTCTTAATTGAGCATTCTTGAAATTTGGGAGGGTATTCAAAAATTTCAAGCAATTTTTTTTTAGGTATTTTATGACCTGGTAACAAAAACTTTTATGTCATGTCTTATTTTATGTTATATTCTTATTTTTATGAAAAATGATGAGATAGAGAGAGAGAGAGAGAGAGAATACACTTTATTGCACACCAAAACACAATTTACATTCAAAAAAACAATCAAAAAACAGATAAATTTGTACAATAGGCGGTGTACAATAGGAGATAGAGTGAAATGAAATGATACGAAGATGATTAATTTGAGACATTAATCAACTGGAATGAAATTAAATGTAGTGAGGTGAAATGATATGGGATGAAATATAATCTCAGTAAAATGGTGGTCATTTACTGAGATCTTTTCAATGGACTTTTTGGAGGATCCCGAGAAGTTACGTACAGCGGCTTTGTTTCATTTTCCCACATTTGTGCACTTTCACAGATATTAAACATTTAATAAACCACAGTTATTAGACATTTAAACCTGAAGAAACACTAAATAGACAAAAATAAAACAAATCACACAACTTCACTCCTCGCGTTCCCGCCAAAAAGTCCTCAACCATATTATAAAGATTCAAATTTTAAAGTGACCTCATATCGTTGCATTGTCTATGCACGTCGTCTATACGTCGCTCGATCGTTTGTCGATTGTGGCATTAACGGTCCTTGATATTTCAACTATCACGATAGTTCGTATTGTTAAGCAACTATGTCCACGTCCAATGAAATCGTTGTTCATTTGTAATTGGCAAATACTAATCTTTTTTCTCTCTCGAATTTTTAGAATTACTCCCGTAACTACGATATACAAAACATTAAGGGGCCATTAAAACCACGATTTTTAGATTTAATTCGATTCGAAGCGGGTTTTACATAAAAGGGTAATGTTACAATAACATTAA